>JASAMX010020459.1:0-11072 GCA_030248175.1 Microlaimidae sp. YZB2_3 | reverse complement strand
TTTTTTTAGTGAGTTCAATATATTTATAGAGCCCAAAAGACACCAAACTTGAATTTTATAAACAAGAAATTAGTATAAACTGTCTTGTATTTTATTTGGAAAAAGTTTTTCAATGAAATTTGTTTAAAAATCAATTAATACGTGTCAAAAATTAACGATATTAATAACTAGAAACAGTCTAAAAGGTGTACCAACCGGTCCAGAGTTTTCTTACCAAAAGTTACGAATGCTTTTGGTATAAACTTGGTCCAAATTTTTATGAATATCAGTAAAAGTGCTAGGTATATAAAAAGAAATTCCAGTAAAAGTTATCTTTGAGCTTTTATTTTTAAAAAAAATTACTAATTAAGTTTAAGGTTTTTATATTTATATTTTTAATACAAGTAAGCATATATAACTCAAAAATGGTGAAAACCTAATTTTTAAACAAAAAATTTGCTTGAAATTCGGATTTGTGCGACTTTAATACTGAAAACCCGCCATTTTCTTCTATTTGATAGGCACATTGCTGTTTTTTTTTAAATTAATATTTAACGCAATTTTTAACACAGTGTTAGTGTTTTGCAGTGCATATGAGAACTTTTCTTTCACTTTTGCGTGAAATGCATTGCAAAAAAAAGGTATTGGTAACAAGAAAAATCTCTGTGTAAGAAATCAGTCGTGTATGCACAGAAAGTCGCGTGCGTTAAAAATTATGCGTTTTGATTGCACAATTTTATTCAAAAACTTAATGTATAATTTGAAATTTTCTTGAGCCATATGTTTTTAATAAATCTTGAGAAATTACAAAAACAAAAAAGTAGTGAAAATTACAAAAACAATTTCATTGAAAAATTTTAGGTGACATTGATTTTATGATTTTTTGCAAAAAAATAATTTAGCTGATTAAAATGAATAAAACTAACAACTTGAAACAAGCTAGAAATCGATTTAATTTAGGTAAAATTTAAGTAATCTCAACAAGAAAAGATTTTCTATGGGCTTGTTGTAAAATGAGTCTCAGAAGAAAGTTTTCTAAGCCGCTAACACGCTAAACCACCATTTATTTAAATTAAAAAACTTATCAAAAATTAAAATTTATGCATAAAATTAGCAAAACACTTCAGAACGGAGCTCTGTAACTCCAAAAATCAACGTTTTGTTTTGTTGAAAAATTACTTTTATTATAATTTTACTTTTATTTTTGCTTAAAAAATAGGCCTTATTTTTACTTAAATAAAATCTCGACCATTACTTCTATTTTTAGTTTACTTAAATAAAATATCAAAAATTATTTTTACTCTTACTTTACTTAAATTAATTTTTTTAAAAATTACTTTTACTTTTTCTGAAAATAATAAAAAAATCGTTACTTTTTACAACAGTAGTGATAAAATAATAATTTAAGGTTTGAAAAATCGAAATATTGAAATATCTTTTGTTCTGCTTAAAAAACTTTGTGTATTAAAAAATAAGTTTTTCTACTTACACAAGTGCTTAAATTCCAAAATGTGACTATTAATTACCTAAAACTAATAATTTACAGTAAATAAATTAGAATTTTTGAAAAAAACGACCAAAATTTCAAATTCTGTTAAATTTTTATTCTGTCCCGGCCCCGGCCGGGGCAAAATTTTCTGCCCCGGCCCTGGCATCAGCAATAATTCTGCCCCGGTCGATTGTGGCGGATAGCGTTGAGCAGTTTAGGTTAATTAAATTAACAATATCAATTCGTTTCTTAAGTGGCCATTACACTCGCGTTCAATCAGGTTTTATTTTCAATTTAAACATTTTTAAATATATTAATGTACACGCTGTAATCAAATTATAGTAGCCCGCGCCTGTCGCCTCCCCGAAAAATGATTTTGTTTTTTAATTCTAAATTGTGTTTTTTGTGTTCTAAATTTTTCTAAAAACATTAGCCTTAGCGTCTTCCAAAAAGCGCTTTAAAACTTAATCTTTTTGCCAAACTCATTTATTCAAATTGCTCAAATGCATTGTAATACATTTTCTGCTCACTTGCTCGCCCCAACGCGGTCTGTTGCATCTGTGTAATTAGGTGTAAAATAAATATTTAGTGTAATCCTTTGTGTACCCTCTTATGGTGGCAATAAATCTGTCTGCCAAGGCAGCAACCGTTCACAATTTACATAAACCAAGTATTTAACGTTTTTAAATAAAATAAGCTTAAAAAATAACAACCAAACCAAATGTTACAGATCCCACATGACACATTAAACCACGGAATCCCAACCTTGAGCCAATCCCTCACTTTTTCCCTTAACGAAACGTTGAAAGTGCTCTGGTATTTTTAATGTTTCGTTAAAAACTAACCCTTGCGTAGAAAAACTACCTTGTAACTTATGCTGTTCTTTCCCAGTTCAGTAGCTTTGTTATTTTTCAAGCTCACCTTGGTTGAGGTTTCGAAGTAACTTTTTGAAGGACTTGAGCAAAACACGAGTCTGCACCCATCACTGCCCTATTCCCCCTCTCAAATAGAGGTCAATCCTTCTCAAGTCCCCACCGAAAAATCTCAAAGCGTCATTCCAACTCCCCAGAATGCCAATAACGAACCAGAATTCGACATATATGACCTTAACCGTGAACCAAAGGGGGTTCCACAATCGACAGAAGAAATAAATATGGAATATGGACAACCGTTGCAAGAAATGCATATAACCATAAACGAACCACATCATCCTATAGGTGTTGATTTTTATGATCCTGCATGGACATCATCCGACAGTGACCAAAGCCTCAAAAGCGGTTCATTGGCAGAACCTCATGAGTGTATATGTGGTGCAATCCACTGTATTTGGGCGCATCCCCCTCATAGAGTATCACCCTCTAGAAAAGTCAACCGAAGCAAAGGTGAATCGTCTACTGGTGCTAGCGATTTTGAAATTCCAGAGACGGATACTATCACACGACGAGCATTTAAGCGTCGTAACAATAGATACCGTCGGTATCCCTGGTAAAAGCATGAATGTGATCTAGTCACGTGGGCGTGGGACCGCGCTTGCGGTAAATCTTTAGCGCTTCGTCCCAGCAGTCCTGAACCGCTTCCCGAAGCGAAGGTTAATAAACCTAGCCGCCCACCTCTAAACGTTCATCAGCTAAGAGCTCGTCAAAAAAGGCAACAGGGAAAGACGTTGACTAAGAAAATTGGGTCATTCTGAAGAAGAGGTGCTGAGGTTATTACCACCTCTACCTCCGGCACCCAATCCAAGTTTGCGACAGATCCCACGCACCCCAATTTGAAAGACGCCAAAGCGCAACCTTTTTCCATGAGGATGGAACTCAACATTGTCAATCATTAGGATGTAGATATTCACGTCGTTTGTTTCGTTTTGCTACCAAAACTTGTCGTAATCGGGACGCCCCTTATTTAGTAGTAGTCTCTGTTGTGCGTGGTGTTATTTGTCCACTTGTAATTCGCACCCCTACCCATTGGATAACTACAGGTCCTGGTATGGACGTCAACAAATTCCTCGTGAACAATATACCCTCCATCGACGTTCAGAACCGCTTATGCTACCTTTTCCGCGTTGCACAGATTTAGAGTGGCGTCGTTGGGCGCGTGACCTGACAGAAAGCCACATTTCAATTCAAGAAGAAATGCACTGCGACGAAGACCCACACTTTCATCCACCTGAACATCGCCCATACTACCGATTAAGACCAATGCGTATGTATTTTCGTCAAACTCATTGCAGTCGTATTGCTGCACCTTCAGAAGATCCATATAGAGTCTACTACATGGATACAAAGAAAACTCGAGAATTTAGAAACACTTGGTGGGGGTGTTTGGTGGTTGTGGGTGGTGGTGAATTTGGGGTTGGGATGTTGATGTGTTTGGTGGTGGGAGGGATGGATGGGTTTGTTTTTGAGTGGGGTGGTGGGGTGTGGTTTTGTGCTTTTGGTTGGTTTGGTTTGGTGTTGGGGTGAGCTGCTTTGGTTGTGAGTTGAGTTTTTTTGAGAGGATTTGCTTTTGCGATTGATGTTGTGAAAAAGGAGAGTTGTTGTATTTTGGAAGTTTTGAAGTATTTGATTTTGGTGAAAGTAAAGATAGAAAGGAGTAGGGATTGTCTATGTTGGTTATGGAGATTGAAAGGAAAGAAGAGATAGATTGAGTAGGTTGGGTTTGCTTTTGAATGTTTTGGGTTTGATTGGTGTGTGAGGTGCTCGGAAGAAGAAGCAGGGAGAGATTTCTTTTTGAGGCAAGGATGTGTGGTTTTTGTCTGTTTTGGGTATGAGGTGTTTAGGAGAGTTGGGTTGTGGTGTTGATTGCGCTGCTCGCTCTGTGCTTGGTTTGGAGTTGTGGTAAAGAAGAAATATGAGGTATTCGCGCTAGAATGTATATGATGTAGATCTAAGTATTTTATAAGTAGCGGAAGGAGTTTGTATGGGTTGGTTTGCGTTTTTACATCCTATATGATAATTTTTCGGGTAATTTTCAAAAGAATGTTCTTGCAGCCTTTTCTGTCATTGCGTTATTGTTGGTTGTTGCTGCAGATGAGGATTGAGAGCTGGAGGTGTGGGTGATTTTTTCTAGGGCTCTTAGGTCTGAGATATGTGAAGAAGTGCGGTTTGCGAAGTTTTTGTGTTGTTTGTTTGCTGGAGGGGTTGCGCGAAAATTTGTGAGTATATAAGTGATGTGGAAAGGCAGGTATGTAGTTGGATTATGTGCCTTCCGCTCTCTAGAATCTTGATTGCTGACTCATTGGTTTTGTTGGAGAGAATCTTGCTTGGATTTTTTGTTGGCTTCTCTGTTGAGCGATGCGGTGCTTCGGAGAGCAGAGACGGGCAGTAGTTGATGTTCTTGGGTTCGTTAGTTGTCATAATTGAGGGGGACGAAGTACGATGGGGCATCCTCTGCCTCTGAAAATGGAGGTTTGATGCTTCTGGTTCTTCCGGGGTGAGGGTTGGCTGGGTAGCGTCTACTATTGGTCTTACTTTCGTGGGTTTGTTGGTTTTCATGCGGAATTGACTGGTCTCTCTCAGATCTATTGCTTGGTCTTGGAATTTGTTTTTGTTGCTGTCTATAGAGTTTTAGGTTTGGAGTCTATAGAGTTGAGCGGTGTCCTTCTCTTTTGATCTTTTTCGTTTTGTGGTCCGGTAAGATGATTTCTTGGAGGTTCTTCGTTGGGTCTTCATAGTTTCTGAAGACTCTGTGTTCCCTTTGTTCCGATGAGCTCTTTCTGTGATTTGATTGCTGTGGGTATTGCTTGTTCATAGAATCGCAGGTCGGCTGTCGGATTTCCGTGAATTCTCGTTGCAGCTTCTTGTTGTTGCCGAATCATATTCTTTCGGTTGAATCGCTGGTAGCACTGACTGGGCTTCTGCGAGCCTGCGTGAGGGTCTCGGGGTGAACGGAGGCTGCTTTCCTTTGTTGTTTTTCTGTTCTCTGTGGATTCGGGTTTTGAGGGCTTTTTCCTCTCGTTGTGGTTCTTGTTTCCGCGATGGTGAGTTCTGTTGAGTCTTTGGTTTTTTTTGCTGTTCTTTTTGCGTGCTTTTGCTTTTCTTGTCTCGCATGTCGCTTTTCCTCCTTTTTTCTTTTGCGATTTGTCCGCTTTTGCCTGCTGGGTTTTTCCCGCGATTTTTTGCTGCGTTTTCTCGTTCTTCTTTCTCCGTGTTTTCTATTCTCGTTTTTCTTTGTTCCTGTGTAGCTCTGATTGGTCTTCTGAAGGTGCAGCATCGCTGCATGAGTTTTGACGAAATCTCGCTTGGTCTTAATCGGTAGTATGGGCGATGTTCGTGGATGAAAGTGTGGTGGTCTTCTTCGCTGTGCATTTCTTCTTGAATTGACAAATGTGGCTTTCTGTCAGGTCACGCGCCCAACGACGCCACTACTAAAATCTGTGCAACGCGGAAAAGGTAGCATAAAGCGGTTGTGAACGTCGATGGAGGGTATATTGTTCACGAGGATTTGTTTAGCGTCCATACCAGGACCTGTAGTTATCCAATGGGTAAGGGTGCGAATTACAAGTGGACAAATAACACCACGCACAACAGAGACTACATGAAATAAAGGGCGTTCCCGATTACGACAAGTTTTGGTAGCAATAGAACAAACGACGTGAATATCTACATCCTAATGATTGACAATGTTCAGTTTCAATCCTCATGGAAAAAAGGTTGCGCTTTTCGCGTCTTTCCAAATTGGGGTGCGTGAGGGATCTTGTCGCAAACTTGGATTGGGTCCCGGAGGTAGAGGTGGTAGAATGACCTCAGCACCTCTTCTTCACAATGACCCAAATTTCTTAGTCGACGTCTTTCCCTGTTGCCGCCCTTTTTTGACGAGCTCTTCTAGCTGATAAACGTTTAATAGGTGGGCGGCTAGTTTTATTAACCCTTCGCTTCGGGAGCGGTTTAGGATTGCTGGGGCGAAGCGCTAAAGATTTACCGCAAGCGGTCCCGTGTGCCCCACGCTGACGGCATATGCTTCCCAGGGACCGACGGTAACTTATTGTTACGACTCTTCTTGTCGTGTGATAGTTTCCCGTCTCTGGAAATTTTGCAAAATGCGGAACAGTAGACGATTCCCGCCCTTTGCTTCGGGTTGTTGGGTTTTTCTGAGGGTGATACTCTATGAGGGGGATGCGCCCCAAGATGCAGTGGGATCTGCACCACATAGTACACTCATGGGTTCTGCCAATGGAACCGTTTTTGAGGCGGTGTTCCCTTCGGTGAGTCCGCAGGAATCATAAAAATCAACACCGATAGCATTTGTGGTTTTATGGTTCATGCAGTTTTTTGCTTCAACAGTTGTCCTTTCCATATTGGGTATTTCTTCTGTCGACTGTGGAACCCCCTTTTGTTCAGCGGTTTAAGGTTAGACCCATATGTTAAATTCTGGTTCGTTATTGGCACTGGGGAGTTGGAATGACGCTTTGAGATTTTTCGTGGGGACTAGCAAAAAGGATGACCTCTTATTTGAAAGGGGAATAGGGCAGCGGTGGGTGCAAGAATCTGTTTTGCTCAATGTTCTTCAAAAAAGCTTAATTCGAAACCTGCAACCAAGGTGAGCTTGAAAAAGAACAAAGCTCTGAGCGAACAACAGCTCAACTTACAAGGTAGTTTTTCTACGCAAGGGTAGTTTTAACGAAACATTAGAAAATACCAGAAGAGCCGACCTTCCACGTTTTCCCGTCAAGGGGGAAAAAGTGAGGGATTGGCTCAAGGTTGGGATTCCGTTTTGTGCTAGTGTGGGAATTGTAACACTTTGGTTTGTGGTATTTGTTATTTTTTTAAGCTTATTTTTTTGAAAACGTTAAATATTTGGTTTATTGTAAATTGCTGAACGGTTGCTGCCTGGCAGAGCAGATTTATTGCCACCATAAGAGGGTACACAAAGGTACACTAAATATTTATTTTACACCTAATTACACAGAATGCAACAGACCGCCCGAGTTGGGGCGAGCAAGTGAGCAGAAAATGTATTACATTTGAGCAATTTGAATAATGATTTTGGCAAAAAGATTAAGTTTTAAAGCGCTTTTTGGAAGACGCTAAGGCTAATGTTTTTCAGAAAAAATTTAGAACCAAAAAAAATTTAGAATTAAAAAACAAAATCATTTTTCGGGGAGGCGACAGGCGCGGGCTACTATAATTTGATTACAGCGTGTACATTAATATATTTAAAAATGTTTAAATTGAAAATAAAACCTGATTGAACGCGAGTGTAATGGCCACTTAAAACGAATTGATATTGTTAATTTATAACCGCTGGTCCGACGTATCCGCGATCGACCGGGGCAGAGCATTGCTGGGGCCAGGGGCAGAAATTTTTGCCGGCCGGGGCCGGGACAGATGAAAAATTTCAACAGAATTTAAAATTTTGGTTGTTTTTTTCAAAAATTCTAATTTTATTTACTGTAAATTATTAGTTTTAGGTAATTAATAGTCACATTTTTCGAAATTTAAGCACTTTGTGTAAGTAAAAAAAACTTATTTTTTAATACACCAAGAAGTTTTTTTAGCAGAACAAAAGATATTTCAATATTTCGATTTTTCAAACCTTTAAATTATTATTTTATCACTACTGTTGTAAAAAGTAACGATTTTTCCTATTTTACAGAAAAAAGTAAAAGTAATTTTTAAAAAAATTAGATTTAGTCAGAGTAAGAGTAAAAATAATTTTTGATATTTATTCAGTGAACTAAAAATAGAAGTAATGAGTTGGCAGAGAATTTTATTTAAGTAAAAATAAGGCCTATTTTTTAAGCAAAAATAAAAGTAAAATTATAATAAAAGTAATTTTTCAACAAAACAAAACGTTGATTTTTGGAGTTACAGAGCTCCGTTCTGAAGTGTTTTGCTAATTTTATGCATAAATTTTAATTTTTGATAAGTTTTTAATTTAAATAAATGGGTCGTTTAGCGTGTTGTAGTTTGAGAACTTTCTATAAACTAGTTTTACAACAACCCATAAAAATCTTTCTTTTGTCATTTCTTAATTTTTACCTCAAATTAAATCGATTTCTAGCTTGTTTCGTTGTTAGTTTCCCTCCGTTTTGATCAGCTAAACTATTTTTTTGCAAAAAATCATAAAATCAATGCGCCTAAAATTTTTCGATGAAATTGTTTTTGTAATTTTGCACTCTTTTTTTGTTTTTGTAATTTCTCAAGATTTATTAAAAACATACTCGCTCAAGAAAACTTTCAAATTATACATTAAGTTTTTGAATAAAATTGTGCAAATAAAACGCATAATTAACGCAGCACAACTTTATATATTCGCATAAAAGTAGTGTAAACAATAATTATTTATTTAAAATATTAATGGTTGTTTTTATTTATATTAAGCAAATAAAATCTAGCTGACGTCGATAATTGTTATTTTTGTATATTTTGTAGAAAGGTTGAATTATTTTTTTATTTGTTTTTTTAAACGTCATACAAGTTTAATTGGTCCGCTCACGTGTGCATAGCAACTTACGAAGTTAACCAGACTATTTTCAACCTTAGAATATTTTGGAGTCTACGACACGATGGTCTCGCGACACGAAGGTCCCAAGAGCGCGACGGTCCTGATGGGGTCCAACATGACGGTTCCAAAGTGCGACACGACCATCCCCCAACATAATACATTTCCTACCGCTGGAAACAATGTTAGGTTTTCAAATAAAACATGTGCGTTCTTCTACCTGCTATTGTCATTAAGTTTTAACGTAGACCTTTTTAATTTTGTTTTTACAACAAACATGAAATATTAATATTTTTAAAAACTCTTTATTTAGCCCTAAAAATGATAATATTTTCAAAAAAAAATTTATTTGGAAACGGTTTTAATTTATAACGAAAGAAATTTTTTCTTTCCCTTTAAGCCTAAGCCTAGAAAACCTTACACCCAAGCTAAAAACATAAAACACCTTCAAGAAATTGTTAAAAACTTTTTAAAACCGTCATTTTACTGCTCAAAAAAATTGTTTTGCCAAAGTATTTTGCAGAAGTTAACCGTTGTAGAATTATATGTAATTTTACTAAATATAAGTAAATTCATAGCATTTATGGCATTATAACTTATTTTGTTAAATGGCAAATTTTATAGCAGTTTTGTATTGCATTAAAACGTAACTAAAGTTCAGTGCCGGCCAAAAGTAGCCAAAGATTGGAATGCGTTCAGCGCACCAGGAAAGCTTTAGAGAACGCGCGTTCCAGGAACGCGTTCCAAGGATTTTCGATATCCTGGAACGCGTTCTGGCTTTCTCTCCGATCCCTGGAACGCACCCGGAACGCACTCAGAACGCGTTCCCAGAACGATGCAAGTGGGCGATAGTTAGAACATCAAAGCTGGGAATTAATGTCATAGCCAATCACAGGCTGAGACTTACACCCTTCCCAGGCGCGTTCCTGGAACGCGTTCCAGAAATGATGCAGGTGGGCAAAAGTCAGAACATAAAATCTGGGAATTGATAATTTAGCCAATCATAAGCTGAGTATTACACCCTTCCCAGGCGCGTTCCTTGAACGCGTTCCAGGAACGTTGCATGTGATTAATAGGATAGTAATTAAATTATGAAAATATGCCAAAAAACCTTTTACTTTTACACCCATTCTTACGACCATAAAATTCAGTCCAGATTTTGATTGAAATATAATTATCTGGAGCTGATCAGCAACATTTCATCACAATGCATTTAATTATTAGCTTAAAATTATTTAGTAGAATGGATACCTTACAAAAATATCCATAATATAGAAATAAAACAATTTACCCATTTAAACATAGAAAATTTCATATTTTTTTTAGTCAAAATTTTTTCAAAATCAAGAATACAATTTTTTATTAAGACATGAATGTAAAACATCCAAAAAATTGTGTTAAAATAAAAAAAAGCAGTTTTTTTAATTTATTTGCTAATTTCATTGCTATTTTTTTAAACGGCCAAATATAATTAAATTTAAGTGCAAACAAATGAAACTTAGATAAACTCAAATATACCTATTTCCGATTATTGTAACTATTTTCTGAAACTATTTTCTCTTTTTTATACAGTTAAATAAATATTAAAAAACAAACTATATTTAAATAAGTTTGTTATAACTTAATTTCAGCTTAATTAATTGTAATTAATAACATATACTGTAAATAAACAATAAATCAATGTATTAACGCTGAATCAATTTAATCAATTAGCTGCTGAATCAAAAGTAGCTGATTTAGAAAGTAGCTGCTTTCCTTGAGTGCAAAAATTTATTAACTTAAATCGTTATACCCGCATCGAGCAATCTTTCTCATACAGGGCTGAATTGCACAAAAAAAACTAATACTACCTCTATAGATTGATCTAACACTCGAATTTTTGCAGGGGTAGATCAACTATGAAAAGAACAAGACATAGTTCAAGCACGTGCTTCAACTTGGGGCAGTCACAAGTCGTTGCACAAAAATAACTTGATCTTGTTATCAAAGTAGTCCATTCTTTTTTTTTCGTTAGATTTTCCAAAGTCCGATCCGAACTCTGGCAAAAAATTATGTTTTAACTAATTTAAAACAACATTCGATACAAATAACTGAAGGAAATAATTCGAAAATAGTGTTTTATTATTTGTTTATTTATGTATGCAACAAATTGTAAAAAAATTCA
>JASAMX010020458.1:0-15792 GCA_030248175.1 Microlaimidae sp. YZB2_3 | reverse complement strand
CGCTCGTCATTGTTCTGTGAAGGTGACGTAAGCAATCGTCAATTCCGCGCTCTCCCTTTCTTCTTTTTTCTGACTTAAATAATGATTTATCTAATCGTTTAAGTTTGTTCTTAAATTATTACTGTTTGTTTAGATTCATTCATTTTCATATTGACTTTAGATTTCAAATTTAGATTCATGCTACCGGTATTTAATTTTGAAACATTCTTCAAAAATAAAAAAAAATTAAAAGCGAGACGGTTCGAAAATTTTAGTTTTACCAAAAATTTTGATGTTTTTAAAAAAAAGTTGATTATGATTTAAACACTTTTATTGATTTAAAATTGTTTGAAAAAGATAATATAGAAAATTTAAATATAATTTAACAATCTAACACAACTTTTTACGGATGAACCAACAAAACTGATAAAACTAACGCTAAAATCCCCCAAAATCTTAAGCGTATTTTTTTGTAGAACGCATTGGGTACTTGAAAGTTAAAAAAACAATGAAAAACCTTATTGATATAATAAAAAAATACAACAGAATGTTTTGCCTTGGCGAATAATAAGAAATCGCGCATTTTGATGAATATTTATGTACAATAAGGCACAATATTAGTTCAACAAAACCAAACAAAATACCACATGAAATTAAATAATTAAAAAAAAAGAATCAGAAACGGAGAATATTTATACGGGATATGTGTGGATCCTAACGACATGCATTCGTATGCATGTTTTTTTATGCATACGGTTGCATGCTTTTTGAAAAATATGCAACCGTATGCATGTGATTTAAAAAATTGGCAAACGGTTGCATGAAAAAACATGCAATAGTCTGCAAAATATGCATACGTATGTAAAGCAATAATGACATCACACTGATTATGTGTGTTGATTTATATTATAAATCGTGTGTTTTAAAACGTGTAATTAAGATTTGTATGTAAAAATAAAAAAATATATGACTACAGATATTATTATAAGCGGGCTTTCTCCCGTCAACGCTGCCACTAATAAATAATCAGGGAAACGTCGACCATTATAATGGTCGACGTTTCCCTGATTATTTATTAGTGGCGGCGTTGACGGGAAAAACCCGCTTATAATAACATCTGTAGCCATATATTTATTTTTTTTTACATACAAATCTTAATTAGGGTAGTGAATTTAATTTCGGCACTTTTTTGTTTTTCCAATGTAACTTTTTATTGTATTGCCCGATTTTCATGTTTGATAGCTCATTTTGAAGCTTTCACGATACTGCGTTGCGTCACAAAAGTTTCACGGTACGAAAGTAGGTTTGTTACTTAATTAAATCAGTTTTTAAAAAAATGGAAAATTGCCGAAATTTATTGTGTGCATTTAATTTCGGCACTTTACAAACAATCTATTGTTTCTCAGTCAAAAAATCATCATTTTAAAAAATTTAAAAGCCTATTATTATCTCCAGACAGTTTTCTTTAATTTAAGTTCTTACTTGTTGTTCAATGTGTATTTGGCTAAAAGGTACAGCTAAAATGCCAAATGGTATCAAAATAAGCAAAATTTGAGAAAAAAGTGCATTTAATTTCGGCACTTTTTAAAAGGACTCCCTTAATCGAGTTTAAGGGCAATGATATGACCCCTACACATTTCAACGTTGTCTTTTAACTATTTACAACTACAATTTAACACCCGACCACTTAATTCAACCCGTTTTTACCTCAGCAATATGTGTGCCGAAATTACACTATTTTATTTTATAACGATTTCTCACCACAGACGCAACGTGGAACCACGGGGACTAAAAAATCGGAAAATAGACTAAATTTTACCAGGACAGTTTAATTTTTAAACCTATTTACTGCGTAATCATGAAATGCCCATGTTCTAAAAACGAGTAACAATTTTAATTTTTTATAAATCGCACAATTTCACATGAAAGAAATCATAACATAACAAATAAAAAGCTCACGACAGCCATCTACATATAATTAGCTCTCATTTGAGCTATCAAACTTCGTATTCCGTCCAGGATTACCAAAGATATAGTCCAAAATCAAAAATGCCCAATTGGGAAAAGTGCCGAAATTAAATGCACTACCCTACAGGTTTTAATATTTGATTGTAAAGCCATAGCAATCGTATTATTTGTGTACTTCGTTCAGTTATGCTAAATGAGCACACTTTTTCATTTTTGCAATTTTATTATTTTTGAATGTATTTCTTAAAAAAGCATGAGTAACAGACACCACGGTGTAAAGCGCGACGTTGTGTAGTATTTTTACTTTACACAAAGTCTGGCAGTAAA
The DNA here is from genome assembly GCA_030248175.1 of Microlaimidae sp. YZB2_3. Taxonomy (NCBI): domain Eukaryota; kingdom Metazoa; phylum Nematoda; class Chromadorea; order Desmodorida; family Microlaimidae; species Microlaimidae sp. YZB2_3. Next base: position 13,518 of record JASAMX010020458.1, on the reverse strand, counting down.
AGCAATTTTTACTCATTATTTATTTTAGGTCGTAAAAATTTGATAATGTTTTTTTAAATTTTTGCGGTGTCTAAGGGATTCGTTCCTGATCGGGTCTAAGTGCGTTAGGCGCGCGATCTGCCATTGCACCACCGCTTTCTAACCGTAAACTATTCGTAAAGACACTTTTGAATACGCGCTTTTTTTAGGAGTCGACGTATCGCACGGTGGGACTCGGTCCAGGAATTATGCAGAAAAGAAGCGCATAGGCAGGTTGCATTAAAACTGTGTGACAAATATAAAGCATAATAAATAAATTAATTAATAAGAATAAAATATGTAAATATAAAAAGAAACAGATTAATTAAGTAATTAATTAAGAAAAAATATACAAGTTAATAATAAATAAATAAATATCACGCGGAAACTGTGTACTAAACTCTAAACTAATAAGCTTCTATACGGAAACATCTTTTTTTATTATGCAAATTATCCAATTGGTTATTGAATTGAGCAGGTAGTTTGCATAGTAAGAAAAGCCGCATTGGGGTATAGGTCGCGCACAATGAACCGTGTATAATGCCATCTCTGCTTGTTGAACTGAATATTTTTTATTATTTAAATTAGCCAATAAATTTGGTTTCAATTCAATTGAGCAAATAATGTGCCCATACTAAAATATTTGCCGGATTACGGGGTCGCAGAATGCGCATAATAAACCCTGCACTCTCTGCTTATTACACTGAATATTATTTTTTTATGCAAATTTTTTAATCGAAATATAATTTATTAAATGAAGTAGATGATTCGCATATGCATACTGAGGAAAAAAATGCGAAGGCATTACGGTAAATCCCGCACAATGGATTGTATGTCGTTAACAGGACAGAATAAGTCAGAATCGTCATAGAATACTTGTAACTGTGACTTTTTGATTGGTTAATACACAGATTGGATAAAGGTTACAAGTCGGAGTCACGTTAATTCCATACTGATTCTTAACTATTTATGTCGCAATAAAAGACGATAAAAGGTTTAGCTAGGTTACGCTGTTGTGCAGTTTTCCTAGCAATCCGTCCGTAGACGACCACGTGGTTTCTTTTTACGATTCCCATTTGTTTATGTCGTTTTTGAACTCTTCCGACCGGGCGAAATCTAAATGCGAATTTTTCGAATCTCTGGAAGAATATAGCAGGTACGCAAATTGCCGACAGGGATACCTACAAGAATTAAATTTTAATTGTAGTATAATATAGTAGAGTATAAGGTCTGTGATTATAATTCTAGTATAGTATAGTATAAGACCTATGAGTTTAATTTTAGTATAATTTTGCTAGAAAAGTAGCACTTTCGAACTTGTGTGCGACTTTTCTAGCAAAAATCCGCCATTTTCTGCTAGTTTTCCCGCGCTGCGATTTTCAACACAGTGTTGATTTTCTTGCAGCGGGGACTGCGAATTCTTTGGCACTCAATACTGCTTTCTTGGTACTGTGATTATTTTAGCACTGCGAGTCTGGCTGCACAAAAAATAAATACAGACGCTGGTAGTCATTTTCAATGGAGTAAACACTTTGAAACTTGTTTTATTTAATTTTAAAAGGTTGAAAAGTTACTTTATTTCTTTAAAACTAAAAAGTTTTCACATATTAACGTAAAAAACGACTTTTACTCATTTAAACACAAAATTTTCGCTCCATTTTCTTTTTTTTGTTGTGCAGCTAGACTTGCAGTGCGAAAATAATCGCAGTGCGAATAAAGCAGTATTGAGTGCAAAAGAAGTCGCAGTCTCTACTGCAAGAAAATTAACACTGTGTTAAAAATCGCAGTGCAAGAAAACTAGCAGAAAATTGTTTAGGGTTGTTCCGTGTATGGCTTCTAAAATTACAGGGCTCCTTTGCTGAGGTAACCGTTAAAAATTGAGTTCTTTAAGCATACACGTCTCTGACCCCCCCCCCCTTCTAAGAAAATTTTGACAGGTTTCTTTTACTACCCATGCATAGGACAGACAAGACATGATAAGTCAAAGCGGGGATTGATTTGTCCTTCCCGAATTTTTAAAAGGTAATATCTAAATATATGTCACATACCACTGTTACGCGTTATAGATTCAGGTCACTATGATTTAGCTTTCCTAAAATCAATCTGCCCACCATAGGTGAGAACGGTCCGGGAAGCTAGGGGGGTGGTTACCCGGGGTAAATCCAATTTTGAATTCTAGGAGGGGGTACCAGGGGGGTCCGGACCCTCCTAGCTTTTTAGGGGGAGATCGACCTGGGATGCGAAATTTTGAAATCTAGAGGGGGTCAGGTAGGGTCAGGTGTCTAAAGCAAAACAGTTTTAAACCATAATAACTTTAATAATTGTTGTTTTTATATAGGATAATACCACATTTTATTGAATAAAAAGCTATATTCTGGTGTAAAAAGAGTGTAAAAACATGAATATGTGTTAAAAATTCACGTTTTTGGAAGAAAATTTAGTATAAAAAAGTACCTAAAATTTTCCCGAAGGGGGAGGGGGAGGGGTCAGATTTCAAATTCTAGAAGTGGTCAGGGAAAAAAAATTCGGAAATTTGGGGGAGGCCCCCCCCTAGATTTTCGTCTAAGAGGGGGTCTCAAAATTTTGAGGTAGGGGTGTGGACCCCACCCTGTCCCCACCCGTTCTCACCTATGCTGCCCACCCAATAAAATTCGATTTTGACAAATAAACAATACTTATGTAATAAAACGCTTTAAATTCAATGTAACTTAATTAAATTTTCCATTTAGATCATACATGGGCACGGGGGGGGGTTGGGGGGTGTTAACCCCCCCCAAATTCTGAGAAGTGGGGTTTAACCCCCCCCCCCACTCAGAAGTGGGGGGGGGGAGAAAAAGTTAACCCCCCCAATTTTGGAAAAATGAAGAAAAAAAATGTCTTTAAGAAAGAAGTCATTTAAGAAAAATGTTAGAAGTCATTTAAGAAAAATGACTTCTAACTGCCTCCAAACTTAAGTTTTGAAGTCAAAATGAATGTTTTAAGCAATAAAAAGCTCAAAAATGCAATAAAAAGGGCTTTTTGACCTAAAATTAGTGTTTTTAACCTATTTTTCCTTCAAAATCGAAAAACGTTTTGGTTAAAATGCAATCCAGAAAAAAAACGTTTTGGGTATTTTGGGTTTCTGGGTTTTTAACCCCCCCCCCTAATTTGGGGTTTAACCCCCCCCCACTCCGGACCAACTTGCCCATGTATGATTTAGATCTGCCGTCGGGACAAACGTTGACGTGGTGGACAAATACTGTCTGCCTTTGTGTAAAGCGATGGCCTTGTGTAAAGAAGCCCAGTATTCCTTGGCTGCGGATTTTTCGTATCCAATACGCGAAAATTTACACAAAATCGGCGGCAGCAACGCTCAGGTTGGTCGGATAAATTATATTACTATGATTTATTTTATTATTTTTGTTTTTATTTTGTCTTTTTTTTATTTTTTTATTAACAGATGATTTTTAAAACCCGAAATTTTGAATCTAAGCGTTTAAAAAATACGAATCGCTTTATCAGCTCGGCTGATCAACTAAGTCATATCAAGCAGGCCTGTCGTTTTCGAATGTGGGGGCGGCGAGAGAACAAAAAAACTTTCATCCACTCTTAACAGTTTTACCATAACTTACAGTAGGCTAATCTTTAATTTTACCAAAATATACAGATCTAAGCGGGTAAAACCAATATGTTTCCAAGTATTTTTATTTCACATATATATTTGTAAAATATTACTTTTCATTTTTATTTTTGTTTTGTTTTGTTTTGGTTTAATTTATGAGTTAGCTTTATTTTATTTAAGTGAAAATTAATTTGTTTCGCATAAACCAGGATCCGTAAGGCCGTCGTTACTTGGCACCAATTGCGCGACCAAATACTACATAATAACAGTATCCCCGTGTGGAGGCCGGCCCCCCCCCCCCGGTTTATTGCGGCCTCCCCCTCCCCCCTTCCCCCCCCCCCCCCCGCCAAAAAGTGAATAAGTACCAGCCTTTGCCCTTGCCTCCGGCGCCACTTGCTTTTTTGCTTTTCGCCTTTTTTTGCCTTTTTGCCCTTTTTTTCCTTTTTTTCCCCTTTTCCCTCTTCCCTTTTCCCTTCTTTCCCTCTCCCCTTCTCTCCCTCTTTTCTCTCCTTTTTCTTCCCCCTCTCCCCCCCCCCCCCGCCCCCCCCCCCCCCCCCCCCCCCCCCCCCCTTGGGCCCCCCCCCTTTTCCCCGGGGGGCAGTGCACACGTCTGAATAAACAATTAATATTATCACATTGTAGAGTGTCTTAGTCGGGTCGGGACTCGATTCAGAGAACTTCAGTAAGCAAGGCATGTTCTGCCACTGCGCCACCAAAATTATATGCCTAAGGCGGTTTTAAGAAAAATTTATACTTTTTAAATCTCGCAGCAGATGTAAGACAAACTTGTTACACTCTATTTAGAGAGATGTGTTTTCTCAACTCCTTATTCATTGCTGTATGAGGTCACCGGAGCAAATACACAAGGACTTGACGCGGTAACTTTATAATTAAAAAAAGCTTAATTCGTTGTCTAATAGACTAGTAGACTAGTTCGGAATAAGGGTTTTTTAGTGTTAGGAAGAGGGTACAATAACTACTAGCGCCAATCATATGTAGAGGGAAAATTGAGAAACAGCGAGCGACTAGTACATTTTACGGTTTTAAATATTTCAAATATTTATTGGTTCAAAATCTCAACCCCTTCTCTTCAAAATTTCTTAAATACTTTTTAAATATTGCAAAAGCAAAAGCAGTTTTTGGGGATTTTTAGTTTTTTGCCGCTTCGTAAAGTCGGCGCTGCTGGCGCACTTGATTTCCAGTTTTTTAATGTTTCAATTACAGAAAATGCTTAATTTTAAAGTTTGGAATGGACTTTTTAAAATTAATTTTTAAATTTTGAATAGTTTTACAAGCATAACATTAAAAAAACCTATGTAGGTTTAAAATTAGTTTATATATAAACTAATTTAAAATTCTCATGACTTTTTATGCTTTATGCTTTTGTAAAACTATTCGAAATTTAAAAATTAATTTTAAAAAGTCCATTCCAAATTAACATTTTTGATTAAAACTGGAAAATCAGCCACGAACAAAAAATTGAAAATCCCCAAAAGCCTTTTGTATTTTAAAAAAGTCTTGAGAATTTTGAAGAGAAGGGGTTGATTTTGAACCAATAAATATTTGAATGTACTAGTCGCTCGCTGTTTATTTTTCGTCTCCGTCTATCAATCTCGCTCAGTAGTTTATTTACTCTCCTCACTCAATCTCACTCCTTCTGACTCAATCTATCATCTATTGGACAACCAATTAACTTTTTGATAAAGTTAGCATCATCCAAATATATTTGCTCCGTCGCCTAATTTTTTTTTTTTTTGTGAGTTAGAATAATCTATTAATAAATCTAATTTTTTGTCTCACTATATATTTTTCGAAAATTCTAATTTCCAACCGTCACCTAGCACAGTATATTTTTGTGAACTTCTAATGAATCAAAATTCTAACACCCAAATATATATTTTTGTAAATTGTTTGTAAATATATTTATATTTTTTCGCGCATCACCTAGAGTAACAACCACTAACAAATATATTTTTCGAAACAATTATTTTTTCACTAAATAAAATATATATTTTTGATCAAAAACGAAAATAAAATATATTTACAAATATATATTTGAAATAAATTCATAATTTATATATTTAATCTATTTTTTCGTAAATATATTTACTCTAATGTAACAAAATATTTGAGTCAATCTATTTTTTGTTCTCTCGCTCGCTCCCCCACATTCAACACACTATAACTTACAGTAATAGGCCGCTCTCGCTATTTTTAAACGCTTAGATTCAAAAATTTGGGTAGTCTGTTAATAAAAAATAAAAAAAAAACAAAAACAAAAATAATAAAATAAATCATAGTAATATAATTTATCCGACGATTTTTGTGTAAATTTTCGCGTATTGGATACAAAAAATCCGCAGCTAAGGAATACTGGGCTTCTTTACACAAGGCCATCGCTTTACACAAAGGCAGACAGTATTTGTCCACCACGTCAACGTTTGTCCCGACGGCAGATCTAAATGGAAAATTTAATTAAGTTACATTGAATTTAAAGCGTTTTATTACATAAGTATTGTTTATTTATCGAAATCGAATTTTATTGGGTGGGCAGCATAGGTGAGAAAGGGTGGGGACAGGGTGGGGTCCACCCTCCTACCTCAAAATTTTGGGACCCCCTCTTAGACGAAAATCTAGGGGGGGCCTCCCCCAAATTTCCGAATTTTTTTTCCCTGACCACTTCTAGAATTTGAAATCTGATCCCTCCCCTTCCCCCTTCGGGAAAATTTTAGGTACTTTTTTATACTAAATTTTCTTCCAAAAACGTGAATTTTTAACACATATTCATGTTTTTACGCCCTTTTTACACCAGAATATCGCTTTTTATTCAATAAAATGTGGTATTATCCTATATAAAAAGAACAATTATTAAAGTTATTATGGTTTAAAACTGTTTTGCTTTAGACACCAGACCCTACCTGACCCCCTCTAGATTTCAAAATTTCGCAGCCCAGGTCGACCTCCCCCTAAAAAACTAGGAGGGTCCGGATCCCCCTGGTTCCCCCTCCTAGAATTCAAAATTGGATTTACCCCAGGTAACCAACCCCCCCTAGCTTCCCGGACCATTCTCACCTATGGTGGGCAGATTGATTTTAGGAAAGCTAAATCATAGTGACCTGAATCTATATCCTTAGCGTTTTATAACGCGTAACAGTGGTATGTGACATATATTTAAATATTACCTTTTAAAAATTCGGGAAGGACAAATCAATCCCCGCTTTGACTTATCCTGTCTTTTCTGTCCTATGCTTGGGTAGATAAAGAAACCTGTCAAAATTTTCTTAGAAGGGGGGGGGTCAGAGACGTGTATGCTTAAAGAACTCAATTTTTAACGGTTACCTCAGCAAAGGAGCCCTGTAATTTTAGAAGCCATACACGGAACAACCCTAAACAATTTTCTGCTAGTTTTCTTGCACTGCGATTTTTAACACAGTGTTAATTTTCTTGCAGTAGAGACTGCGACTTCTTTTGCACTCAATACTGCTTTATTCGCATTGCGATTATTTTCGCACTGCAAGTCTAGCTGCACAACAAAAAAAAAGAAAACGGAGCAAAAATTTTGTGTTTAAATGAGTAAAAGTCGTTTTTTTACGTTAATATGTGAAAACTTTTTAGTTTTAAAGAAATAAAGTAACTTTTCAACCTTTTAAAATTAAATAAAACAAGTTTCAAAGTGTTTACTCCATTGAAAATGACTACTAGCGTCTTTATTTATTTTTTTGTGCAGCCAGACTCGCAGTGCTAAAATAATCACAGTGCCAAGAAAGCAGTATTGAATGCCAAAGAATTCGCAGTCCCCGCTGCAAGAAAATCAACACTGTGTTGAAAATCGCAGCGCGGGAAAACTAGCAGAAAATGGCGGATTTTTGCTAGAAAAGTCGCACACAAGTTCGAAAGTGCTACTTTTCTAGCAAAATTATACTAAAATTAAACTCATAGGTCTTATACTATACTATACTAGAATTATAATCACAGACCTTATACTATACTATATTATACTACAATTAAAATTTAATTCTAGTAGGTATCCCTGTCGGCAATTTGCGTACCTGCTATATTCTTCCAGAGATTCGAAAAATTCGCATTTAGATTTCGCCCGGTCGGAAGAGTTCAAAAACGACATAAACAAATGGGAATCGTAAAAAGAAACCACGTGGTCGTCTACGGACGGATTGCACTAAAACTGCACAACAGCGTAACCTAGCTAAACCTTTTATCGTCTTTTATTGCGACATAAATAGTTAGGAATCAGTATGGAATTAACGTGACTCCGACTTGTAACCTTTATCCAATCTGTGTATTAACCAATAAAAAAGTCACAGTTACAAGTATTCTATGACGATTCTGACTTATTCTGTCCTGTTAACGACATACAATCCATTGTGCGGGATTTACCGTAATGCCTTCGCATTTTTTTCCTCAGTATGCATATGCGAATCATCTACTTCATTTAATAAATTATATTTCGATTAAAAAATTTGCATAAAAAAATAATATTCAGTGTAATAAGCAGAGAGTGCAGGGTTTATTATGCGCATTCTACCGTAATCCGGCCCATTTTTAGTATGCACATTATTTGCTCAATTGAATTGAAACCAAATTGATTGGCTAATTTAAATAATAAAAAATATTCAGTTCAACAAGCAGAGAGTGCATTATATACACGGTTCATTGTGCGCGACCTATACCCCAATGCGACTTTTCTTACTATGCAAACTACCTGCTCAATTCAATAAACCAATTGGATAATTTGCATAGTAAAAAAAGATGTTTCCGTATAGAAGCTTATTAGTTTAGAGTTTAGTACACAGTTTCCGCGTGATATTTATTTATTTATTATTAACTTGTATATTTTTTTCTTAATTAATTACTTAATTAATCTGTTTCTTTTTATATTTACATATTTTATTCTTATTAATTAATTTATTTATTATGCTTTATATTTTGTCACACAGTTTTAATGCAACCTGCCTATGTGTTTTCTGCATAATTCCTGGACCGAGTCCCACCGCGGCGATACGTCGACTCCTAAAAAGCGCGTATTCAAAAGTGTCTTTACGACAGTTTACGGTTAGAAAGCGGTGGTGCAATGGCAGATCGCGCGCCTAACGCACTTAGACCCGACCAGGAACGAATCCCTTAGACACCGCAAAAATTTTAAAAAAAAACATTATCAAATTTTTACGACCTAAAATAAATAATGAGTAAAATTGCTTTTACTGCTGAGACTTCTCGTGTAAAGTAAAAATACTACAAAACGTTGCGCGCTTTACACCGTGGTGTCTGTTACTCATGCTTTTTTAAAGAAATACATTCAAAAATAATAAAATTGCAAAAATGAAAAGTGTGCTCGTTTAAAAAATTATGTTATCGTGAACAGATAAGGGTCGCAATATGAATATATGTTTATCGCAATACAAATCGTAATTCGCGTCCATCACTGAATCTCGCGTTAGAAATAATTTGAATACGGTTCGGTTAAAATGTACGTTCACAAATGTCGAAGCACCTTAATTATTTTTGTAGGAAAACCACGCAAAAATTGCCGAACATACTATTAATAACTAAGCACCATACGGAACGACCAATCAGGTACGTTGCAACCATGCTTATGCAAATTATTTTTACGTGGGATTCATTTATTGATCATTATGGTTTGTTTTTTTTTTTCAAAATAATAAGTTTTAAAAAACACACGTGACACTGACACACCGTTTAAAACTAAATTCAGTATTTCTTATAAAAAAAAGAAGCAAGCGCCAACGGTATCAAATCAGTCACAGAAGATAAAAAAAGTTCTGAGAGCTGGGAAATCATAAAAAAACATCGTCTTCACCAAATTATAATCTAAAAAAAACTTTTCTCATGCTGCTATTTTTTGTAGCCGCTTATAGAAATATTATCTCATAGTGAAGTAATTGTTTACTTCTGCTATCAGTTCACATCACGCATATCCTCTTTACTCTAACACAATGAGTCAGAAGCGTCATAAAATACTTGTAACTGTGACTCTTTTTTATATATTAAATCACAAATAAACTAAACGAAATGAGTCAGAGTCACGTTGATTTTTTGCTGATTGTGACTCTTTGTGTCAGAGTAATGACGATAATTTTTTTGCTTAAAACTGACTGTTATGTTGAGAAATCATAAGGACATATACTTTTTCAACCCTTGAAAGGTACGTTTTAAAAAAGAAAAAAATCAATAATTCAAATCTGCCTGTGAAAGACATGAACATTTTTATTTAAATTACGAAGTATTGGTGCTAACTGAGGTCAGAAATTTCAGTCATTAATAATGGCTAAACTTGCAGTCAAAGAGACCCTCGGAATTAGGAGAGCAAATAATAATAACGGTGAGTTTAAAATGTTGTGTTCCTTTCCTACTAGTGATGTGCCCCGGAGCTCCGAGCCCCGGAGCTCCGGAGCTCTGCCCTATTTTTTTGTACTAAATTCATGAATGATTAAAGAGTGATGCCATATATTATTTGGTTCAAATTTTTTGCAAATTAATTTTTTTTTCAAAAACTTATTTAAAACGCCAGAAAAAGTCTTAAAAATGAAAATAAAGTATTTTTCTGTATTTCAAGCTTAAATAAAGCCTAAAATCGCTGATTTAAGGGACGGATCTCCGGAGTTTTATCCGCATTTTAAGGTATCTTTATCGTTTAAAAATTTATTTTTGCAAAAAGTTTTAATCAAGTAATCTATCATATTATTCTTTAAATATTCAGGAAAATAATGACAAAAAGAGGGCTGATGTTGGGCTCCCGAGCTCGACATTCCAGGGTACATAATTAGTATTAAAGGTAAACCCAACGTGGCTGCAACAGTTGTTCGTTGGATTAAAAAATGCCCCCCATTGAGTAACCACTCAAATCACGATAATCTGACGTCACTTTATCAAACAAATACTCCACATTAAATCGAATCTAATTGGCTGATAAAGTGACGTCAGATTCTTGTGATTTGAATGGTTACTTAATGGGGGGGGGGACATTTTTTAATCAAACGAACAACTGTTGCAGCCACTAAAAAAAATAAGTCCAAAGTAAGTAAAAAACTAAATAGTCCAAAAATAAAACTCCAAACTTGACTTAAATTCGTCCATAAATAAGCAAATTCAGACTTTAAAGAACCGCCAAGCAGTCCGTAATTCTGCATATTTTTAAAAAAATAACCGCATTCCATTATAGTTTATTTATGAAAAAATAAAAAAATAATATGAACATTATTACAAAAGCGAATTGCAAATCGACTTATTATTTTCAGAAACAGCAAAAAAAAGAGCGTAATTTCAAATTAATATCTGTTTACGGATTTTAGACAAAAAAAACCTTGGTTTGTTAGATTCGGCGCCTTTAGACAGCCTTCGGGTTTAGTCAATACCTTCAAGCTGCAGACGATAAAGCAAAGATGTGGCGTCCGTGATTGTCATCATATTGCCCGCGTTCATCAATTTGCTTATCACCTGATCGAAAACGCTGATCGCAGAGTCGTAGTCCCCTTTCTCGATATGATAAAGACCCCAGTGCCAGTAATTGTGGCAAGCCAGCATTCCGCATACCTGCGAATTAATATAAATTAATATTAAACATAATATAAATTCAATTGAATAAACATACTATATAAAATTTGGATTTAATCATGTTTTACTATTATTTTGTCTGTTTTAGATACTATTTCTGAAGATGGCCTTGTGCTTCTACTTATAATATGCTTTTGTGTGCAGCTAATAATGAATATTGTGAACGAAAAAGTATTAAAAAAACAAAAAAACTGATTGATTGAATATTGATATTGATTGCTACTATTGATTGAAAAAATATTGATTGCTAATACGATCGAAATTAAAAAACAAGTCTATTAACAAATTCAGAAATTGTTATTGAAAAAAATCATTCATTATAAAAAAAATATGACATTCCCTACCTTCCAATCATCTACTGTACTTTCAAGAAAACTTATTCCCTTGTCGTATTGAGATTGCATTTCGTAGCAATGGGCTAATGCGTGAGTTGCCCAACCGTCATGTTTATTCATATTCAATGCCTAAACTCCTAAACTATAATAGTAAAATTACAGTATAATAACAGAATCATTTAATAATGACAGAATGTGTAATATTTTGTAAGGATGAAGAAGTTGGTTGCGTCTATTAACGCCGGTAAAATGGAATACGTCCTACAGACCTGTGCACGGTCTGGAAATGCCTCCCCGCTTTATTGGAAGATTTGCCCCCCCCCCCCGCCTAAAAGTAAAAAAAGTATCCAAAAATTATGGCGCCATTTTTGACCTATTGTGACGCCATCATCGCGAAGTTTTGCAGTGATTAATACATTTTAAGCCCTTTCAGATCTATTTTTACCTTAATTTCGCTTTTTTTTGTTCCTTTTTTTTATCTTTTTCCTTCTTTTTTTTCTCTTTTTCCCCTGCTTGCCCCCTTTCCATTTTATTGCCCCTCCCTCCGTTTCAAAAAAGTTGCCCCCGTGCCCCCATTTTGGAATTGCCCCCCCCAATAAAACCCGGGGGGCAGTGCACAGGTCTGCGTCCTATAAGGCGGCGGCATATTCAAATATTTTCTCCTTATCACAATATAGCTACTAAAAAATATGATTTTTACTAATTGAATTACTTTTACTGATTAGGTGCTCGCTTGCTTAAAGTGCATTTCGTTATGCTTTAGCGAGTTTCCTGCTTTTTGCAAAATAAAATATTTTTTTTATTTATAGCGTGTTTCACTCAATCGGGACTCGATCCAGGGACCTTCACTGTGCAATACGTATAATATGCCACTACGACTGTTCAATGTTTAAACTTCATACGTCTAATTAAAAAAAAATTATTTCGAATGAAAAGAGGCTGTAAATATGAAAAAAACAATGATTTTCCAACATCCAAACTTACAGTACATATTTTCGCCGAAAAACCACACTGCAAAAACCAATTTCGCTGAGCATAGCGGTTTTATTAAGTTTTCCCAAATTCTATAATTAAGCTACAATCATAGATGAACAAGGGCGGGTGGGTTGGTTCCACCCCCTCTAGCCTTGAAATTTTGAGACCCCCCCCCCCTTGAAAAAAATCCAGGGGCCCCCCCTTCCCCCAAATTTTCGAATTTTCTACCTTGACCCCCTCCCCTCTCAAGAAAATTTTAAGTACTTTTTTATACTAAATTTCCTTCCAAAAACGTGAATTTTTAACACAAATTTATGTTTTTACACCCTTTTTATACCTAAATATCGCTTTTTTTTCAATAAAATGTAGTATTATCCTATAAAAAGAACAATTATTAAAGTTATTATGGTTTAAAACTGTTTTGTTTTGGACACCGGACCCCCCCTTGACCCCTACTAGGTTTCAAAATTTTCCACCCCGGGTCGACCCCCCCTAGAAAGCTAGGGGTGGGGGGGGGGGTGTTCGACCCCCCTATGTCCCCCCTAGATTTTGAAATTTTATTTACCCGGGGTAAACACCACCCCTAGCTTTTTGACCGTGTTCATCTATGGCTACAATGCATCTTTATTTAGGAGGAATAATAAAAAAACTCCCAATTACCTCTTCAGCTTGTCTTTCCGCTTTCTGAAATTGATTATTTTCCTCGTAACCATAGGCCAATTTTCCTTTTAAATAGCTAAAATACAAAAAAATACAAAAATCTAATAAAAATAACTTTGGCAGTTTATATTATAATAAATGTATTAGTTCATCTGTTGGGAATTAATTTCTAATTTCAGATTCTGTATTCAGTTCCTGTAAATTTCAGATTTTTTGTGTCATTAAGATAAATGAAATTAAAAAGATTCTCGATTGTTTCATTTACTAGCATATAAAAATCTATAGCATGTGGCGTAAAAGACAGAGCACTTAAGAAGACCAATACGTCTCACGATACGT
>JASAMX010020456.1:0-20527 GCA_030248175.1 Microlaimidae sp. YZB2_3 | reverse complement strand
TAAATTGTTTGTATTTTATTTATTATGAAACGTTTTTGAATAACGTTTCCTTGCAAAAATTAATTTAAACGTGCCAAAAATTGACAATATAAAATATAAAAACGGTTCAAAAAGTGGACTCATTCCAGGGTTTCCCGCCAAAACAGACGAACCCAGTCCGATCAGAGCTGGTAAAATATTTTAAAAATACCCGTGTTTGTGTGTAAAATTTCTAGATTGTTATTTACTCATTTTTTGTTTCTTTTTGCTGATATTGTTTACTAATGCTATTTTAAACAATTTTTTACCAAGTGCTTAACGTCAAAGACTTACCAGAGGGAGAAGGGCTATGCACTTGCGTTAACATTTTTGAATTCTTTCCGGTGCAAATTCCAGAATGCATTCCGCGCCACCGCTGCTCAGTGTTAAACTCCACATCCGATTCACGATCGGTGCCATGTTTAACACTGAGTAGCGGTAACGCGAGATCCCTTCTGCGAATTTGCAGCGGTTTTTGGACGAAAAAATCCCAAACGGTTGAAGTAAAGGCTTCTTTTATGTATCTCGATTTTCAAATGTTTACGTGGTCCCATGATGTTGCAAATATTGTTAAAACTTTTAAAAAATTTCAACGAGTTAAAAAAAAACTTGATCGCGGTAAATTTCAAACAAGGCATTTTAAATGATCAAAAATATTTTTAAAAGAACTATTATGAGCTCGCGTTCGCTGCTGTTCTTATGTTTTATAACATACCACTCAAAACAAAACCCTTTATTTTTTTAGTTTAAAGTCACTATGACCAATTTTTCTGATAGTTTATTTTGGTAAACAATAGCTATAGCCCAATATAGTAATTTTATTTTATTTTGCAGTTTATTCAGTTATGTGAAATTCTGTGTTTTTAGTTCTTGTTTTATTAGTTGAAACTTAATAACGTCGATTTATTTAAAAAAAACTTTAAAAATTATAATTTATTAAGGTGGTTTTCTTAAAACGGATATAATTCATCTATTAACTGATTTCAAACCGCACCTTACAGCATAATCTAAAATGGTTTCATCCAACCAAGTTCAACGACCTAGAAATTACTGCTTGGGATAAAGGTAATGTTCGTCAGAGTGCGTAATATCAAATTTAATAAAACATTGATTTTAAATTAATTTTTTAAATTGTGTGTGGTATTTGGAACTCCAAGTATTACCTGGAAATTTTAACATAAATATTAAGTCTTGGAGCTCGAAATGAAAAACTGGTTAGGTTTAAGTTTAGAATTGGATTTCAACTAAACTGTTTAAAAATTTTAAAAAATTGCTTTAAAATTTAAAATTTTAAAATATTTTCAGGAAACTAAGTACTTTGTTTGACTATAGTTAAATCGTTATTAAAAAATGGGTTTTGCTTAATAATAGGTAAAACCTGACAACCATTTCAATAACATCAATAAAGTTGTAAAAAACCTGTATAAAATGTACACAAAAGATGTGATATATGTAAACGATAGAGTCCAGATTTATTTGTAAACTATAAGATTTAAAACTACAAGCTTACACTGCCACTGAAATTATAAATATAGAAGTTTTTGCTATAAAAAGTAATTCTAAATTTTGGAGGAAGGATTAAAAATAACATTTATACGTTAAATAAATAGCTAATATATTTAGCTATACATTATTATTTTATACTTTAAAGGCGTTTTTAAGGAATCCTGCACCCGCATTATTTTTCTTAAATCTTCTGCTGCATGCAGTGCTTTTTAGTGCATTATCAGCCAACTGGGAAACTGGACTGATGCACAGTTTTTGAATATAGTGAACAAAATCATTTATTTCCTCAAGGTAATTATTGATTATTAATGGAAAAAAATAATTGCTTATCTTGCAAGTGTACAATTATTGCTATAATACGCTATAATTATTCATGAAAATACTACAAAAAAGGGTGAAACTCTAAAGCTTGAAGCGTGATTGTAGGTTTGAACCTCCTAGCTTCGTAGAACATAACAAACCACAAGATAAATCATCCTACGTCATAATCACACACGTCATAATCACACAAGCGTATTGTTCCTTAGGTCCCTCAATCTCCACACAATTTAATGAAGTAAGTCAGATTTTTTTTATAGAGTTTCGATTTAAACATGGTCATTTGCTGGCAATATTAAATGAATAAATTGTTCCTAAAAATAGAGTAGGTAAACGTAGAAAGAGATTTTTCTGCAAGTGAATTTAAAAATGCACCATACCTTATTTTTCTCGATTGTAACTGACGTGAATTATTTTTTTTTAATTGAAAACACTAAAAGCGATTATTATAAAAGTACTTATGTTTTAAAACTATTGGTGTATAGTAGAAAACACATCATATATAACATATAAAATAACATCCACTTTTATTCACTTTTTTGAGGAAAATCCAAAAAATTGGCCTATTTATTTATCACTCATTCTAATCAAACTGTCATTTTAAGCTTGAAGGTGCAGTACGAACTAGTTCAAACTTTTTGATAACGATGCGATTATTATTTTTGTAAAAACATTACGCCTGCCCACAATAGTAAAAAATTTGCAAAATAACTCTAGGGCTTTGTAGATATGACCTTTCAAAAATGATGTAATTTCAGTATTCTGTTCTTAAACGTACGATTTGTACTTTCTTCTCGTCAAAAATAAGCTATGGTTAAATTATATCTGGCTGACGCTGAAAATTAGAATGCAAACATGAGGGGACCAATTAAAATTGTGCGGTAATGACGTTTTTTTAAAAAAAAACAAATAAGAACGCAGAATTTTTTTTAAATTCCACCTTTTTACGAAATATATTAAAATTAACGATCTTTACCCCTTTAAAAATATGCATTTGGGTTTTAAATTAAGTAAATTGATAAATTATTATTAAAATACGGGTTTTGATATTTATTATTAAACCGATTTCGTTGAAAATTTTGAATGGCTTTGTTGTTAAATAGTAGATTCAATACTGCAATTTTCGCGGTCAGCTAGATTTTATTTGCCTATAATAAAGTATTTTTAGCAATTTTTTTGTTTCTAAACCCGACAACTGCTGTTTGTTAGCATAATTTCATTTTGAGACTAAAAACATAGATCAACGTAGCTGTTTATTGATTTTTGTAATTTTGTATTTTAATATAATTCCTTTTGTGTTTTTATTGTAATGTGAAAAATTATATGTCTTTTGCGAAAACTGATATGTAAACTTTTTTAAAATGACAAGATTAGGGAAATGCATTGTACTTTGTTATCTGCACGAACATTGCTTTTCTAAATTTAAATGTTCGGTCGAAATTGCGATTAATTTTGTAGTAAATACAGCACCAATAAAAACTCTCAAGGTGTCAAAAAACACCCAGAAAAATACCGAATTTTTTCTATAGTATATCATTTGTGACACAAATTTCCATACGCATTGAGCTTAAAAAAAGCACTGGAGGGCCATATCTCGAGCTATAGAAGATACTTTAGCAAATAAATTGTGCCACTTATAAAAGAGGTTAGATTTTCAAAAAAATCTTTAAAAAATTTTTGACTCCATACCGCATCCTTAAGCTTTTCACTCTTTAAACTTGGAGCAAACATGGAGCTGTAGAAAAATTTGGAGAACTTGGAACGACAACAATTGGATTTTAAGTCGAAAATAAAAGAAGTAGTAGTTTAGGTTTAGGCATACATAGGTGGTTACTGGTTTTAAATTTTTCAGTTTAAGTTCCAATTATTTAAATTCACGGTTTTTTGGATCCAAGTTTCAACCCTATGATCTAGTTTACACTGAAGTTGAACAAGCGTTCACACCGCACGGACACCTGGGGCGGGTCCACTAAACGCGTGCTGACTAGGTGCTATCTAAGCACGTTGTTTAAAACTCTTGTTAATGTTTTAATTTCTGGGTTTTTTCTCGAAAAATCTAACAGAACTTTTTGTTTACTTGGCACAAACTGATATTTTATTAATTTTATACATATTTGTTGTATATACAAACTATTAAAGCAATAACCCCTAGTTACGGGTTTGTAAAACTCCTAACTACGGTTTAAGGCTTTATTAAATTTTATTTCAAACAAATATGCACAAAACTCTTTAATATTAATTATTCTATCTAAAAAAGAGGCCCATAAGTTTTCTCAAGAAAAAATCCAGAAACTAAAACATTAACAAGTGTTTTAAACAACGTGCTAAGATAGCACCTAGTCAGCACGCGTTCAGTGGACCCGCCCCTGAAAATGCAGTCACTTGTTACTTCCTGTGAACCAGCCTTAAATTCCCTCGGCTCGAAATCAACCCACTCTTACTTTTATTTTAGTGTTTTTTGTGCTAAAGTTAAAAATTAAGTAAACTAAATTTAAATTTCTAAACCAACTAAAAACCTATTTAAAAATTACTACTGTAAACTGTGTACGTTTTTAATTGTTTTAGTCAGTTAGCAATTATGGCAAGAAATCATAAAATTCAGAAAATCAAACAGGAGAAAAAATTATGACAACTTAAATATTAATTCAACATTTCTACAATCGATTTAACGTTCTTTTTTGAAATACGACAACGGAGTTGGTGTTATTTATGAAATTTCTATATGGCCTAAAAACTTCGTCAAGATTAAAATATGACTCTAAACTTTCAAAAGAAGCACTATTGAAACTATAAAAAGCTTATCGGTAAATTAGAGGCAAACTTTTAAACTCAATATTTTGAAGATAAATATATTGTTAAGTTATGGTTTAAAGTCAAACTTTTTGTCTGCGGACTCAAAAATTATTTAAAAATCTTTACCTCTGCCTCTAATTACAGTTTTTTTTTTGTAAAAATATCTTCATTGATTAGGAAATATAACCTTTCAAAAATAGCGTTTTTTTTGGTGATTCTGTACTCAAAGGATTTCTATGGGAATAAAATTTTAAGTTAAAAATTATGCAGTAAAGAAAGCGATATTTTTCTAATTTCTTTTAATACCTTGATTGTTAATATTTATGGGATATTTAATGAGATATTTCGTTTGCTGACAAAAAAACTTTTTTTTCAGTTTATACAAATATCATTGAAATCAAAAACAAAAAGTTTAATTCTGTTCCGCATCTTTCGAGAAAAATTTTTTAATTTCTATATGGGCAGAAATATCTGTAAGTACAATAAACACGAAAAAATAATTGAAAACAAAATTACAAAATGAATTAATTTAGTAATATTGATACGTATAAAAATTTTTCTATGTAACAATTTTTTACGACCAGACACGATAAAAGTTTCTGGATCAAATAATTATTGTTTTTTTGCGTTGTGTCGTAAATGCGTTTAAAACATTTAAAAACCCATGTCTTAAAGTTTCAAACAAAGAAAACAAATGATTTGTACTTCATATAATAAATAAAAATATATT
Source organism: Microlaimidae sp. YZB2_3 (assembly GCA_030248175.1). Classification (NCBI taxonomy): domain Eukaryota; kingdom Metazoa; phylum Nematoda; class Chromadorea; order Desmodorida; family Microlaimidae; species Microlaimidae sp. YZB2_3. The sequence goes on along the minus strand of JASAMX010020456.1, from coordinate 15,162 downwards.
CGATTAGATTCGTTCTAAAAGAATTTTACTCCTCGCCCCATGGGGAGTAAACACTTCACCCCCTAATTTAATCACCAATTATCAATTTAAATGCTGCGTTTCAAAAAAATTTGGTTAAAATTATAGTTTGTACAAAAATAATGTGAACTACAAAAATTAGGACAACATATTTCGTTTAAAAAACAGTTTTTTACTAAAAAGACACAATAAATGTTTAGGTTAGCCTTATAGTAGTTTTATAACCCTTCTATAGGCGGAATAATGTGAATTGTGAATTAAATTTAATTGAATAATGAATTTTAAAAAAATTTAATTCTCGTCATTTTTGTAATTTTAATTGTAACTGTTATTTTTAATAATTTTTAGCAAAAAAAAACAACTTATAACCATAGGTGGGAGAGGGAGTTGGGGGGGATTATCGTTATACCCCCAAAATCCCGATTATAGTCGACACTAACCCCCCTTAAAATTTGGGGGTACCACGGACACTCCCCTTAAAATTTGGGGGTCCCAGTACTAAAAACGCTAATTTAAAGTATACCCAAAAAAAAATTTTCGGGAACCCCCCCCCAAATTTCGGGGGTCAGGTATCACCCCCCCCCCAAAAAAAAAAAAATCGGGGAGGCTGCCCACGTATGCATAAGAACCTGAGCTTAAAAAATCGGCATTTTAACAACTTGTATTTCCAATCCCAAACTATGGCTACTAAAAATTTAAAATTAAAACGGGATAAAAAATTTTAATTATAAGGCTTAAACCTTTGTTTATTAAAACTGCCTTTTAAAAATATTCATGCTAAAATTTATTTGTTATTTTTAATTTCTTGTGTTTGTGCTTTTGTTTGTCTTGCCTTTTGGTAAACTAGTGGTATTGGCAAGAATGCACAAGAGGAGAGAATGTCCCACTGTGTGTGAAACAGTTGTTCAAATTATAGGTAGATTATTCGACGGTGTAAATTTTATCATATAAAAAATCTATACGACCTATGAATAATTTACATATTAATTTTTCTACGTAATACTGTAGATTATTCTACATGATAACCGCGAATTTGCAAACAAAAAAATTTAAACGTAAAACTCTTTAATGCTGTTTTTTTCACGAAATGTTGTCAAATATTCAAGGTTTTTTGTTGAATCCAACGTATAAATTATTTTATACGTTAAAACACCAAATATTTTGAATAATTTGAATTATTTGACAGTGTTATGTAGAAAAACTTGCTGTATGCATTTTGCGAAATTTGTTTACAATTTGTTTACTTTGCAAACTTTAAACTATATGCAAAAAACAACGTAAAACACACAGATGAGGTTTTTTTCCAATGTTGTCAAATATTCTAAGTTTTTTGTTGTATTGGACGTATAAATAATTTTATATGTTAAAACGTGGTATATTTTGACTAATTTGAATTATTCGACAGTGTAGTATGTTGAAAATCTTCATCAGGAGTTTTGCGTTCGCAATTTTTTATTTCTACATAATAAAAATCTACTCTGTGGAAAAATCTACCTATAATTTGAACAACTGTTAAATACAAACGGATATTCTCTACTTTTATGTATTCTTGATATTGTTAATTGGGTATATCAATCATACGATATTATTATTTTAAGTAAATTTGTTTGACTGTGGTTTATATACATTATTAGACAGAATTAGAAATATATAGTTTTAGTTACAAACAATCAAAAAATAGTTACAAAAAGTAATAAATTCATAAAAATAACCTCAGAAAAAATATAGAAGTTTACTAATTCGGGAGTACAAAAAATAATCTACAAATTTGTTACTGACCTCCGTGTGGTAAAAAAATTCGTAAAATTTACCATATTGAATGAAAATTACTAATTATGTAAGCGGATCCTTTCTCGTAAAAAATTCGGTAAGATTATACGATTTTTATGCGTGAATTCTGCTATTCTGTTTTAAGAGAGAGTATACAAGATTATATCTACAAAGCTAATTTAATTGTTTTAATATTTGGATATTTATTGTTTATTATGCTATATTAAGATTTTCTAAAGTCTCTTTATTTTATTAAGATTCCTTATTTTAATCACGAATCCTTATTCTAAAAATTTAAAGATTTCTTGAGTATTAAAAGCCGTTTGTAGGTTTTATTTACAAGATAAGAGTTTGACAGTAGATATCTAGGGTAAATTATATCTGGCTGACCTCTAGTAAGTTTGTATAGGAGACGTAAACGGACCAAATTAAAATTGTGCGATTATGAAATTTTTTTAAATAAACGAATTTTTTAAAAATAATTTCTTTAATTCCTGCTTTAAAAAAAACATACATAAACTAGTGAACTTTAACCATTTAAAAAATTGTATTGTTGTTGAAAATTGTGTAATTTGATAAATAATTGTTAAAATATGGAATATAATCTTTAATATAAAACCATTTTTACTGAGAGTTTTTAAGTATTTTAATGTTAAATAGTCGCTTTAATACCGCAAATCATCGAGGTCAGCTAGGTTTTATTTGCTTTTATAATCACAAGACGTATTTTACATTTATTTATTGGAGTTTTTCTAATATCATTGTTTATATCAAAAATATATAAAACAAGAAAATTTTTGGCTAGACAGGGAATTTTTTACCTTAGTTTTACAAGAAATGTTGCACTTGTGATGTGACTTTTCAGGCGCAAGCTATTTTCTGTGCACTCAATAAAAATTTTCTTGTACAGCGATATTTTGTATACCAAAAACTGTTTTTTTTCTAAGACTATTTTACTAAATCGCTTTGTGCAAAAATAGCAGAAAATGATGATTAAATTTGAGTATTTAAATTCGATTATGTGTGAGTAGACGGTTTATTGTACAACTGGACATATTTGCTTGGATTATTATATCCTTGCGTTTATTTTTAGGTGAATATTTGAAATTATTTTCGAATTTTGTTACGTTAAAAAAATTCAAACTGATGTCTAGTCTTTATTTTAGAATTTTTAAGTTTATTGTAAATCTACGCTGTAGTATTCATAAAATTCAAAAAAAAAACGGCGGAGTCAGTCCAGTTTTTTTAACCCATTATTTTGTATCCACCCAAAACACACCAAACGTGAATTTTTAAAACAAAAAGTTAATAATGAACTGTTTATATTTAATTTGAAAAAAGTTTTCGCATAATGCTGAATAAGAATAATACTAACTAATTTTAAAAAAAAAATTGCTTGAACTCACACTTGTGCGACTTAATACTGAAAACCCGCCATTTTCTGCTATTTTTGGGTGCGCAAATTTTTAATAGTGTTAGCGTTTTGCAGTGTATATTGCAACATTTTCCCCACTTTTGCAAGTAAATGCGCTGCACGAAAAAACAAGTATTGACTGCAAAAAAATCTCTGCGCAAGAAATCATCTGCATAGAAAGTCGCGTGCGTTTAAAATGTTGCATTTTTTCTCGAATAATTTTGTTCAAAAACCTAGTGTATAATCAAAATTTTTTTTGGGTTATACTATGTTTTTGATAAATCTCGAAAATTTATAAAAAGTACTGCAAAATCACGAAAATAACTACAGTGAAAAAGTTTACGTGACGTTAATTTTATAATTTTTGGCTAATATTAAATAATTAGATTAAAATCATTAAAACAATCAACTTGAAATAGCTAGAAAGCGAGTAGTCTCATCTACTCGCACTATAATATTTTACTTTTTACAACTTAAAAAAAGTGTTTTTTAATTTACAAAAATTGACAATACAATTTTAAAAATGTTCTTATATTTTAAAATAAAAAGGTGCGTTTTAACCCTTTTTATATGTTTAAACTAAAAATGTTGAATAGTGGTGTGCATATGAAATTCGAATAAAAGTGCTTCCTCAAAATAACATTCAAGACAAGTATTTTTAACTTTTACGGTTCAATTTCGCCAATTAGGTACCAACATATTTAATTTAAAATATATTTTAATATGAAGAGATTTTGTTATTGTGAAATAGTTTTGTTAATTGTACCCAGTTTTGATTTTAGTTTCTTTACCATACGGTTTGCTTTACACTCCCTGTATAAAAGTACTTTCACTCCTGCTCTATTGGTAAAGCATGCTTTAAAAGTAACATAAATGGTTTGCTCTATTTGTAAAGCATTTTTTAAAAGTAACATAAATATAAGGTTTGCGATTAAGTATAATATTGCTTTTAACATGAATATACTGCTAATAATTATGTGTAAAAATGTACGGAAATAAAATAATAATTTAGGTTTAAAAAATCGAAATATCAAAATAAAAATTTTGTTCTGCTTAGAAAAAAAACTTTTGTGTCATAAAAATAAATTTATAACCCCGGCCCTGGCATCAGCAAAAATCCTGCCCCGGTCGATTCCTAAGCACAACCCATGCTCATGCAAAATTGACATCATATGCAAATCATTCATTACGTAGGATTTATGAATCAAGAAGCCAATAAGATTTACTTTCAGCCAATCAACGCCAAGGATAAAAAAAAATTTCAATGTTTTTTATTTAAAAGTCTTTAAAGGTTTTTTTGAAGATCTTTTTGGCTCCTTTGAGATTTAGTGAGCAATATGCTAACGAATTTTGTTATAATTTTATTCAGAATTTTAAGTCCGTTTGAATCAATTATTTACTGAACCCCCCTCCCAATTTTTTATTTCATTTCTAATTGTTTTAAAATAGTTTTTTTTATCATCTACAATTCTGAATAATGTTGAATAAAAGCGAAGCGTTTTTCACACCATTGCACAATATTGCGCAAGAACGTAAATTAACCTACTATCAAAGTGTTCTTTTTTAATAAGCTATTTGATATAGAAACAAATTAAAAACTAGGTTTTTAAAATTTTTATTTATTTATGTTTTTTAAATAAATGATCAATTAATGCTCGTGCATTAATTGTTGGGGATAAAATTTCGTCTTCGGGCAAAGTCCCAACTGAGGAAAGTCCCAACGTGGAAAGTCCCAACCAATCGATGAATCTCCCAACAGTTCAAATATTAGAAATACGTTTGCAAAACCGTTGTTAAACACGATAATTTTAAACAACCGAAAATAAATAAATGCATTAAATGAATGATAAATGGAATTATGCAATTTTGTACACGTACTTTCAAGTTTCCACCCCAATGAGAATTTTTTTTCTTTGATTTTTGGGTTTTGCTTAGGCTTAGGAAAAAAATAAAGTTTTTACTCTTTGTTTAGTTTACATCAAAACATCATTAAATACAAATTTACCATAATACAATTTTGCTTGATTTTTAGGTTTTGCTTATTCTTTGGTACTCAGTTTTTTGAATAAAGAATTTAATGCTATATTTTTATTAATTTTTTTTTTTTTTTTTTTTTTTTTTTAATCATCACACAACACAATTAATATCATACTAAGCATAGTTTATGCATAGTTTAATTCTTCTGTTTTAATCAGATTAATATCATACTAAGCATATTTCATTGTGTTTATTTTTTCTTTTTCTATTTTTTTTTCTTTTTTTTTTTCATCAACAACATCAAATCTGCGACTTAATTGCCGCCAATATGAATCACAATTGTAACTAATTATCAATGAACATAGCTATCTGATATGACTTTAAAGGCTCAAAAAGAGCGCTTATTTAAGTCAGTTTTAAAACTTTTCTTGAATGCATCCAAAGAATCGACAGTTACTTGAGATGGGAGTAGATTGTTCCAAGGTGTAACAACCCTATTTGCAAAAGAAAATTTCCTTGCATTAATTCGGCAGTCTTCCATTGCCAATTTAAATGGATGACCACGGGTGGGCTGCAGGTTAAACTTAAAAAAATCATTGGCTTGCAAATTGTTTAAGCAATGTATAATTTTAAAGCACTCATATAAATCAATTTTGTCTCTTCGATCCTTTAATCTTTCTAAACCTAGGTAATTCAGTCTATGTTCATAACCAACAGGTAACAACTTGCATTTATAAAACAAACGTCTAGTGAAATTTTGTTGCACTTTTTCCAAAATGTTTATATCCTTTTGTAAATAAGGGTTCCAAACTGCACTAGCATACTCCAGAATTGGTCTAACATAGGACTTATATGCTCTGAGAAAATTATTTCTAGAGTTTGAGTTGAATGTTCTAAAAATTAGTGATGTCACTCTCATAGCTTTTTTTGCTGTGATTTCACAGTGTTTAGAGAATTTCAGATCATGGGATATATAAACACCTAGGTCACGCACCAATTCTGTAGTTGCAAGTACGTTATTACCAAGCTTATATTTACAAATTAACTCTTTGCTATGATTTCGAATATGAAGAACTTCACATTTGTGATTAGATAACTGCAGTTGCCAGTCTTGTGACCAGCTGTGTATTCTATCTAAATCTTGCTGAAGTCTCAAGGTTTGAATGTGGTAATCTTTAGATGAAGATTTTACAAACAACTTTATATCATCTGCAAAGAGTCTAATTTGTGAGAACTTAACACAATCAACAATATCATTAATATATACCAAAAATAAAGTTAGAGATTTTAACACTAATAAAGAAACAAAAATTTTAAATTCTGGGGGTTTAAACAATTTTTATAAATTTGTTAATAGTAAAATCAAAACAAAAGAAACTATCCCACCAATTAAAAGAGACGATGGGACATTTGTAACTGAAGACTTTGAAAAAGTTGAACTTTTTGGAAATTATTTTGCTTCTGTTTTTACTGATGATGATAATACTTTGCCAAATTTTAATCCACCAAACATTGGAAAGTTGGACAACATGGTATTTACCACAAAAAAGGTATTTAAAGGCCCTAAAAAAGCTCCCAAACAAATTGTCTCGAACACCTGACTGTTTTCCAGCTTACTTTTTAAAACGCTTGGCTAAAGTTATTGCTGAACCTTTGGCAATAATCTTTCAGATGTCTTTTGATTTTGGAGAATTACCACTTGATTGGAAAATAGCTTTATTAAACTTACTGTTTAAAAAAGGCACTAAAAGCCTAAAAGAAAATTATCGTCCAATTTCACTTACATCTTTTTCTTGTAAACTAATGGAACAGCTTGTCAAAGAAGAACTGCTTGTCTTTTTCCATATCATTTTGTCAAGGTTTCAACATGGTTTTAAGGCAAAAAGTTCTACAATAACACAGCTGTTGGAAACTTTTAATGAGTGGACGCTAGCACTAAAAGATAAATTTCTAATTGATGTCATTTACTTGGATTTTGCCAAGGCCTTTGACACCGTGTCACATCAAAAATTGTTATATAAGCTAGAAAAATATGGTGTTTCTGGTAAATTTTTAAAATGGATAAAAGAATTTTTAGTTGGGCGGGAAATTAAAGTTGTAATTAATAACTCAGTATCCAAATCATTTCCTGTAAGAAGTTCAGTTCCTCAGGGTTCTGTTTTAGGTCCATTTTTATTTTTGGTATATATTAATGATATTGTTGATTGTGTTAAGTTCTCACAAATTAGACTCTTTGCAGATGATATAAAGTTGTTTGTAAAATCTTCATCTAAAGATTACCACATTCAAACCTTGAGACTTCAGCAAGATTTAGATAGAATACACAGCTGGTCACAAGACTGGCAACTGCAGTTATCTAATCACAAATGTGAAGTTCTTCATATTCGAAATCATAGCAAAGAGTTAATTTGTAAATATAAGCTTGGTAATAACGTACTTGCAACTACAGAATTGGTGCGTGACCTAGGTGTTTATATATCCCATGATCTGAAATTCTCTAAACACTGTGAAATCACAGCAAAAAAAGCTATGAGAGTGACATCACTAATTTTTAGAACATTCAATTCAAACTCTAGAAATAATTTTCTCAGAGCATATAAGTCCTATGTTAGACCAATTCTGGAGTATGCTAGTGCAGTTTGGAACCCTTATTTACAAAAGGATATAAACATTTTGGAAAAAGTGCAACAAAATTTCACTAGACGTTTGTTTTATAAATGCAAGTTGTTACCTGTTGGTTATGAAAATATACTGAATTACCTAGGTTTAGAAAGATCCTACGGACGAGTCATATCGCTTGGCGAGTTTTCTAGGCGAGTGCGTTGGGGTTTCTGTTTTTTTTCTTTTTGGGGTCGGGGTTTCTTTCTTGCTGTCTGGCGCTTCTCTGGGCTATTTTCGGATCGTCTTTTCGACATCTGCTTGGGTGCGTCGCTGACGCTTCCCGGGTTTCGCGGGCGTTTTCGTCGTGATTCTACGGGTCTAGCCGTTGTGTCGTGTTGCGCGCTTCTTGCTTTTTTTTCTTTCTCTGCATTTTTTTTTCTTAGCTCGGTCTTGTTGCCAATATGTACGTGATCTATTTGTCGTGCGTTTTTTTTTTTTTTTTTGCCATAGATAGTTTATACTTCTTATTTAGATCTTTTTTCTTTCTTCTCTTTTGCTTCCTTTGGAGTTGCAGTTTTTATAGGGTTTTTTTTTGTTTCGGTGTCATATATATAGCTGCCTTTTTTTTTTTCGTTTGCCTGCTTTTTTGGGTTTCCGTGTTCTTTTTTTCTTCTTTTCTTTTTTCGTCTCTGTTTTTTTGAGCGCGGTTTTATTTTTTTATTATACAAATATTTCTGCTGTAGATTTCTTTATTTGTCTATATGTATTTTATTTTCTTAGGATATTATGTTAAATGAACGCTAAAAACACAATAATTTGTTGTTCTTTTTTATATATTTTCAGTGCTGCTGAGTTAAAAAAAGACGGTGATTTTTTTTTGTTTTCACATTTCTCTATCTAAAAACAGTTAGCACATTAACACATAAAAATAAAAGCGAAACACTGTCTATCGTATGCTAGAAAACGTCGCTACTATAGCATGATTCGGTTGGTGGAAGAGTGCACAAAATTACTAAAAATTTACATAACACCGTTTCATAATGTGTTACTATAACATGAAGAGTCAAAATTACTAAAAATTTACATAACACCGGTTCATAATGTGTTACTATAACATGAAGAGTCAAAATTACTAAAAATTTACATAACACCGGTTCATAATGTGTTACTATAAAATGAAGAGTCAAAATTACTAAAAATTTACATAACACCGGTTCATAATGCTGTTACTATAACATAAAGAGTCAAAATTACTAAAAATTTACATAACACCGGTTCATAATGTGTTACTAAAACATGAAGAGTCAAAATTACTAAAAATTTACATAACTACCTGGTTCATAATGTGTTACTATAACATGAAGAGTCAAAAATTACTAAAAATTTACTATAACTTTGATTTATAATGTTTATGATATTTCGTCGTTACTTTGGCGAAATAAGCCACAATCATTATAAAATACACGTGATTGTGCCTCCTTCTAAAGTTAATAAGGTCCCGTTTTAAATATAAAATGAGTCACAGACACACATATTTTGTACGAACTGTGGCTCATTTTGCGTAGTAACAACGATTTATGTACTGAAAGTATAAAAAGAGTCACAATTACGAGTATTTTATGACGATTTTTACTTTTGGTGTCATAGTAACGACAAAAATAAAAAAAAATAACGTGCAGATGTTTTTTACCAGCTTTCAAACCTAAATATCAATTTATTTTTGTGTTATTTTTAACTATAGAACATATAAAATCAAAATATCCCGATGTCTTAAAGAAAACTGTATTTGATTCTTAATATTTTCCTAAGAAATAAAATTTTGCTATTTTTAAGTACTAATAAATCTGCTTATTACTCATATATTACATATTACATATTTCATTATACTGATTACATATTAGCATATTTTTTTACTGACATTGTATTAATCTTTTATTTGCATGTATGACAATCGTAGTAACGACCTGTGCATTTTCTAATCAATAATAAGTTAAATTCAATAATAATAGATTTTGTTTTAAAAATAATTCAAAAACTAAAAATAAGTTTCATTTTTCTTTTGAAATCAAATAATATGATATAATATACTAAAAGAAAATATGGAACTTCTTATCGGAATTACCCTAATATGCTGCAATTTTTTGTGCATTCTTGTTAACTTTCAAGCACAGAACACTAAAAATAGCAAAAGAATCAGCAGGTCTGATGTACACACAAAACGCACAGAGTTATTTGACTTGTTCATTCTGCTCTTTTTGGCTGTTCATTATGTAAACTTTGTGAAATGTCTAGCGGCCGGCTGAGTTTTTAAGCATAAAGTTTCTGATTACACAAATGGCAACTTGGAGCTAGTATAGTGAGGAACTTATATTAGAACTTCAAATTCATAAAAACAAAACCAAATACTAAAATTAAATCTAAACACAAGACATTTTTTATTTGGGGTTTAAATTTTCCACGGCTTTATCCATGTTCCAAAAATTTTACAATAGCTCGAAGTTTGCTACTTATGGCTCATTTTTACCTGAAAACATTGCCACAAGTTAGGCGGCGACTATTTTTACGATTCTTTCCAACGAATGTGGCATTTTTTGAGATTTTTGGAAAATAAAAAGTCTAATTTTCTATTTAAAAAAAGTCAAATGAAAATTGATTCGTAAAAAACAAATTCGAACGGAAAACATGACCACCACCAAATAAATGACAGAGTCACATATAGATTTGAAAGGTAATTTCACTCGATAGTCACAAAACTCTCAGATTTGAACGGGAAGTTGTTCAGTTCAGTATTTTCGACGCTATAGAATCAGTTTTAGCCAATGAGCGCCTTTAAAAAAGGTTTCCATTAAAACAGTGAGATTTTTAACTTCGAGTTTCTCTCTACTTTTCTTCCCACGGAGAATAAACATATAACCGCAAATCACGAATAATATCCGGCATTTGTAGGTCCTTCTAAACTTTAACGTGATACTTTTGCTAATACATTTTGTGCTAATATGTCGCTCAATTTACAGAGGTTCAGCCTAAATTTACACAAGTTCTTTTGCCTGAATTTCACACAGAGTATTCAGCCTGAATCTTACACAGTTTAAGCCTGAATTTACACAAGTTCAGCCTCCGAATTGAGACCAGTTTGAGCCTGAGTCTACACTCAGCCTAAATCATACGAGAGGTTCCGCCCGAATTGTACACACGAATTCAGCCTGAAATTTAGATATGATTCAGCCCTGAATCTAATATAGGTTTAGCCGTCAATCTCCGTGATTTTGTTCTCCGAAATTTTCTAATTCCCTTTATAAATTTTCTTGAATTTTTTTATTCTTAAAGAGTTTTTAATATTATTTTTGTTTCTGTTTTAAAGATATTAAATACGTTTTGTTATTGACGGTAGCTAACCACGAGTTTTTTAATTGTTTGTTTGTTTTTTAATAATATTGTCACATGAAAATTATTTTCAAAAGTTTATTAATATTCAGTGAGTTTTTTATTCATTATTTTACTGAGTTCATTTGGAATATTATTTGCATTTAATTATATATTTTTTTTAATTGTTGATCCATTCTGAGTTTGTTAGTTCATTCAGGTTTTTTTTGTGTTTAAAAACAATAAAAAAAACAAGTCAAAATTTTTAATTTTTTACTGTTATATATTTATTTAGAGTACAAAATATAAAGCATATATATATATATATATATATATGCTTTATATTTTGTACTCTAAATAAATATATAACAGTAAAAAATTAAAAATTTTTGACTTGTTTTTTTTATTGTTTTAAACACAAAAAACCTGAATGAACTAACAAACTCTGAATGGATCAACAATTAAAAAATATATAATTAAATGCAAATAATATTCCAAATGAACTCGTAAATAATAAATAAGAAACTCACTGAATATTAATAAACTTTTGAAAATAATTTTCATGTGACAATATTATTAAAAAACAAACAAACAATTAAAAACTCGTGGTTAGCTACGTCAATAACAAAACGTATTTAATATCTTTAAAACAAAACAAAAATAATATTAAAAACTTAGGGGGTAAAAAAATTCAAGAAAATTTATGGAGGGAATTAAAAATTTCAGAGAACCGGAATTGACGACTAAACCTGTGTAAATTCAGGCTGAACCTGTGTAAATTCAGGCTGAACCTGTGTAAATTCAGGCAGAACCTGTGTAAATTTAGGCTGAGTGTAAATTCAGGCTGAACCTGTCTAAATTCAGGCTGAACTTGTGTAAATTCAGGCTTAACCTGTGTAAATTCAGGCTGAACCTGTGTAAATTCAGGCAGAACCTGTGTAAATTTAGGCTGAACCTGTGTAAATTGAGCGACATATTAGCAAAAATGTATAGCAAAAGTATCACGTTAGAATTTAAAGGACCTACAAATGCCGGATATTATTCGTGATTTGCGGTTATATGTTTTGCTCCGTGGGAATAAAAGTGAGAGGAGCTCAAAATTAAAAATCTCACTGTTTAATGGAAACCTTTTTTTAAAGGCGCTCATTGGCTAAAACTGATTCTATAGCGTCAAAATACTGAACTGAACAACTTCCGTTCAAATATAAGAGTTTTGTGACTATCGAGTGAAATTACCTTTCAAATCTATATTGACTCCGGTCATTTTTTGGTGGTGGTCATGTTTCCGTTCGAATTTGTTTTTTACGAATCAATTTTCATTTGACTTTTTTTAAATAGAAAATTAGACTTTTTATTTTCCAAAAAATCTCAAAAAATGCCACATTCGTTGGAAAGAATCGTAAAAATAGTCGCCGCCTAACTTGTGGCAATGTTTTCGGTAAAAATGAGCCATAAGTAGCAAACTTCGAGCTATTGTAAAATTTTTGGAACATGGATAAAGCCGTGGAGAACTTAAACCCCAAATCAAAAAATGCCTTGTGATTAGATTTAATTTTAGGCTTAGGTATAGTTTTTATGATTTTGAAGTTCTAATCTAAGTTCCTCACTATACTAGCTCCAAGTTCCCATTTTTGGAAGCAGAAACTTTATGCTTAAAAACTCAGCCGGCCGCTCGACATTTCACAAAGTTTACATAATGAACAGCCAAAAAGAGCAGAATGAACAAGTCAAATAACTCTGTGCGTTTTGTGTGTACGGTTAGACCTGCTGATTCTTTTGCTATTTTTAGTGTTCTGTGCTTGAAAGTTAACAAGAATGCACAAAAAATTGCAGCATATTAGGGTAATTCCGATAAGAAGTTCCATATTTTCTTTTAGTATATTATATCATATTATTTGATTTCAAAAGAAAAATGAAACTTATTTTCAGTTTTTGAATTATTTTTAAAACAAAATCTATTATTATTGGGTTTAACTTATTATTGATTAGCAAAATGCACAGGTCGTTACTACGATTGTCATACATGCAAATAAAAGATTAATACAATGTCAGTAAAAAAATATGCTAATATGTAATCAGTATAATGAAATATGTAATATGTAATATATGAGTAATAACAGATTTATTAGTACTTAAAAATAGCAAAATTTTATTTCTTAGGAAAATATTAAGAATCAAATACAGTTTTCTTTAAGACATCGGGATATTTTGATTTTATATGTTCTATAGTTAAAAATAACACAAAAATAAATTGATATTTAGGTTTGAAAGCTGGTAAAAAACATCTGCACGTTATTTTTTTTATTTTTGTCGTTACTATGACACCAAAAGTAAAAATCGTCATAAAATACTCGTAATTGTGACTCTTTTTATCTTTCAGTACATAAATCGTTGTTACTACGCAAAATGAGCCACAGTTCGTACAAAATATGTGTGTCTGTGACTCATTTTATATTTAAAACGGGACCCTATTAACTTTAGAAGGAGGCACAATCACGTGTATTTTATAATGATTGTGGCGTATTTCGCCAAAGTAACGACGAAATATCATAAACATTATGAATCAAAGTTATGTAAATTTTTAGTAATTTTGACTCTTCATGTTATAGTAACACATTATGAACCGGTGTTATGTAAATTTTTAGTAATTTTGACTCTTCATGTTTTAGTAACACATTATGAACCGGTGTTATGTAAATTTTTAGTAATTTTGACTCTTCATGTTATAGTAACACATTATGAACCGGTGTTATGTAAATTTTTAGTAATTTTGACTCTTCATGTTATAGTAACACATTATGAACCGGTGTTATGTAAATTTGTAGTAATTTTGACTCTTCATGTTATAGTAACACATTATGAACCGGTGTTATGTAAATTTTTAGTAATTTTGACTCTTCATGCTATAGTAACGACGTTCTAGCAGTCGATAGACAGTGTTTCGCTTTTATTTTTATGTGTTAATGTGCTAACTGCTTTTAGATGAGAGACTGTGTAAACAAAAAAAATCACCGTCTTTTAACTCAGCAGCGCTGAAAATATCTGGAGGAGAATATCGACGGAATTATTGTGTTTTTCACGGTTTCAATTTCACGTGAATATCCTTCAGAATAAAATATGCATCTGGATTTTAAGCTTTATTTTTTTTTATTTGGCGGATAGAATTTGAATTATTTCTACATTTTTGTGCATTTGAAAGTTATTTTTTTTTGTTATAATAAAATTAATATTTAAATTTTAACGGCCGCCCTGCAAAATCTATTCGATTTGACAAAAATAGTAAAAGCTATTTTAGAAAAGATTTTACACTTGTTTTTTGGGAATTAACAATGGCGCGGTTTTGCCGTGGTAATTTGACTGTCAATTTGTTAAAAAATTCGTGTTTGCGTGCTTATTTATATTTATCGTTACACCATAATGATCGAAATAAATACCCTGCTAATAATTACTGTTTTATCGTCAACTCCATAATTTTGTGTATACTAGCAATAATTGATTAAATGAAGGAATAAGATTTCTTTTAAATAAGGATTGTTTATGCAAACTATTCTATGGTTTTGTCAAAAGATATCACATAGTCGGCACTGTTACAAATAGATTTTTTTGCACTGTTACATTTGATTTGTTGCAACAATAGGCCGGATACTATTAGAAAAAAAAATCCAGTAATTTTTACATCTTAAATCACTTGGACACGACTTGGTGCTAGACCTTGGATTTTTCACGAAGAAAACTCGCTCCGCCGCATTGACTGTCCTATCTGGGACACGTTTTAAGCAGGACGCACCCTAATTTGGGCATTTGATTGTTCGAATTAAGGATTCGATTACAAAAATTATGCCCCGATTGAGATTATTGCGTGCTCAGTTACACATATTTTGATAAATTAGTACCGGGACTTCTCCTTTAAAAATAGAAAAAACTCAAAATTTTTACTCTCAAGCGCACTCAGACATGGCCTGGTTTTGTAAATTGACTTTTGGCTAGATGTTAGAAATTAAATACAAGAAAGTAAAAAA
>JASAMX010020455.1:0-45610 GCA_030248175.1 Microlaimidae sp. YZB2_3 | reverse complement strand
TAATTAATTTGCATACGGTGTCATTGAATTTAAATTTCAGTTAATTTTGTTGTTTTTTGTTCGGGTTCTAATGCGGTGTACAACCGGGAATAGGTTTAATAACTTATAAAATCTTAAAATGTGTGTGTATATATTTGGTTCACTATTAAATTTCTTTTTTTTTCTCTTTATTTTCAGTAAAACTTTGTGGGTGCGTTTTTTCTATAATATTGGAAAGATCTTGGGCTTTATTATAAATTGATTTATCATTAATATAACATCACAACAACCACCGTAGGTATAAATAGAGGAAAAAGCACTTTTTGTAAGTTATTGCGTTTTTATATTAGGCACATGCTTGTAAGCTTGAAATTAACTTTAAAAATGTTTTAAGTTATTCTTTTTACCACTATTTTCATCTTTTTTATAAGTTTGGAAAAAATATAAATTCCTGAAGAAAAATTTGACAAAACAATTTATAGTATTATTATTAGTTATTCATAAACTAAGCTCAAATATGAGTACAATTTAAAAAGCAGAGCTTCGGAAAACATCAAATAATATACACATTTGGTGTGATATTGCATTTAGAACTGATTCTTAGTTTTGGGGTATGCAACACGTGGTGGATACGGTATTAACGCATATGTTCATGAGTGACAAAACGTCCATGAAAAAACAAATAAATCTTGTGGGAAATGTTTACCCTAAATAGATACAGATGTAATTACCAAGGGATCTGTGACGGAATTATATATATAGAATATACTTTTACAAGGGTAACCGCCAATGATAAGAATCGACGGTTATTATTATGAAAGCAGGTTTACGACACCCACGGGTAAATATTTTCGCAAAGAAACTCTTTAATTCCGGAAATTTATTATCTTGATAATAGAACCAATTACAATACTTCCAGGAATTCTAAGGTGGCATGGACTGCACTAGGTGTTAAAAAAATCCAGAATCCAAAAAAGTGATTTTTATTTTATGAAATTGCTCGCTTTGAATTCTTCGTCATACTTTCCAGCAGAAATATCGAAAAATCGTGAAATTTTAATTCAAGGGCAATAGTGAGAGATTCCCGTACCTTGGCGTTAATGTATTTATTATCTGCGAAGAATCGTGAATTAATCCGAGGTTGAGAAAGGGGCTGCTGAAAACGGGTTTTCCAATTCAACTTCATCGTTACTACGGCAAAATGGGCCACAGCTCGTATAAAATATATGCGACTGTGACTTATTCTGTAGATAATAGGGTCCCGTTTTAAATTTAAAATGAATCACAAGCACAGATATTTTATACGAGCTGTGGCTCATTTTGCCAGTAGTACGAGATTTGCGCGCCCAATTGGCTGGAATGACATACCCGGTGTTTTTTCGCTGATCCTCCACCGATAAAAATCGAGCGGACAGCGACGGTTATTAAATCGCATATATCGGTTGTAAAGTATCCTTTATGCACGGCTGTTAATTAAAAAAACCGCGCTGCAAATTCTTGTTATAATTTAATATACAAGGTACACATAAAAATTAATTGCTTTTTTTTAGGAGACTAAAAGATGTTAACAGCTCCTTACTGCGACGTGAAGTTTTGATCGACCTAGCTTAAAAGGGAAGTTTTGTTAAATAAAAAACGAGTAACCATAATCATTTTCCAAAAAAACAACAAAAAATTTAAATAAAAAAGTTAAAGATACAACAATTAAACTTAATTGCTTTTTTTCTTTGTTTTGATTATTTATCTCATCGTTCTTGCGGTTTCTTAAAAAAATTACACAAACAACTGAGATGAAGCTTTAAAAGGAAATTTCTAGTATAAATGCAGAATTGTTTAAGCAAATTTGCTACTTGAGAATCATTTGCATAAAACCAAAAAAATATTTTTCCAACATGTGATAATTCTTGGAAGTTTTTTTTAAGATTTGCAAATGAAATTTGCAAATCAAGTTAAAAATCAGGTTCTCGATCCTATTAGTGTTACGCTACTTTACAAAAAAAAAACAATTCAATGAGTCATCAAAAATTTACAAAGTTTTTACGACGCTAATAAAAATTTTTAAAATTAGTGATTTATTCGTGTTAATTGTTTAATTTCTCTGCCTGTTTATGGTACAATGAAAAAAATGCGCTTTTTGCGCAGTAGAGTTTTAGATATTAAATCACAACTGAATCATATTTGCATTCCAATAATGTTATGTGCGGTATCTTTTTTTATTGTTTCGATTAGCTTTAACTAACCGCCCTTTAGTATTCTGCTTTCAGCGAAAATTCATAGTATTATCGGTTTTTCTTTGAATTTCTAAGTGAATTATTGTCAACAAATCTGGATTGTCTGCGCGTTAATTAATCCCATATAACAAACAAACAACAAGCGCGCCTCCTTTTAGTCTCGGTGTGGCCCGGGACCTCCGCCCGGTCCGGTCCCTCGGGGTCGGTTAGATCAGAGAGGCGCAAACGAACCACCGCCCACTGGCCCCCGCTCGGTATTTACCGATTCTATCCGGGCAAGTCCCGCGGGCTTCGACAACTTCTCGCATCTCGCGGCGGGCCGTTACAAACGGATTCGCGGTGCGTTTACGCGAAAGAGCCAATTAACGCCGATTAAAATCGACCGCTCATCTCGAAGGAAAATCGGGATGCAACACCTGTCCTCTGGGAACCCCATTCGAGAAGACAATGACATGTTTGTATTTGTATCCACTATTCCTTTCTAACGTGTGTTTTCTTCGCGGGGATGTGACTTCTCTAAAAAGTATGGACAGCAAAGCTGAATTTTGTAATTTTCCCTGGGTCGGTTGTGGTCGGTGGTTTTTTTTTGTTCACATCATTACATTCTTACCGACACAAACTACGAAATTTAGCTTTTTTGTCGATACTTTGAGTAGCCACATCCCCGCGAAAAAAACACACGCTATAAAGAAATAGTGGATATGAGAAAAATAAAAGGATATACCGTCACACCTTTTTTTTTTTTGGTTCGCAACATCTTACTGACTACTGTGTGTTTTGAAAACGCTGTATTGGGCAAAGCGGACATGTTTAAGTACGAGAAAAATAAAACCAATCCGTAACATTTTTTTTGGTTTGCTGCAATAATGTACATTTAATTGCATGTCTTTGGACGCCGTAGAAGAAAATTCTACATGTTTGTATACGAGAAAAATAAAAATTACCGTCAGACATTGTTTTTTGGTTTGTAACATCTTACTGTCTACTGTCTGTTTTGGGAACGCTGTATTAAGGCTGCTTCATACTTATGACAAAACTTCCTTTGGAGAAAATTCAAAGGACAAAAGTCCTTTGGACTATGTCCAAAGGACGAACACAGTGTCAAAACGTCCTTTGAACTTTGTAAAAAAGACAAAGTCAAAAGAACAACGTGTTCATACCTTTTATCATTTGGACTTTTCCCTTTGGACCTTTAAGTAGCATTCATACTTCGTCCAAAGGACATTTTGGCCCTTTTAAAATTGTCCTTTGGACTTTGTCCAAAGGACGTTTTGTTATAAGTATGAACCAGCCTTTAGGCAAAGCCGAAAAAGGTTTGAGTGCAAGAATAAAAGGATACCGCCACACCTTTTTTTTGGTTCGTAACATCTTACTGCCGTCTTAGAACAAAACAAAGCCACCTTTGTTTTGGACCGCAAAATTACAGCGTTTCGAAAACATTAGAAATTAAAACACAATTAAGCTTATATGAGCTATTTGAGCTAACTGCTTTGTATTTTATTATTCAACTGTTGACTTAACTGCAAATGTTTTGATCATAAATAAGAAAATTATAAATTTTAGAAAAAAAACCATAAAATTAAAATAGTGCGTATGCAAGGAAATTGTATCGAGTGTGAGATAAAGCCAATGCTGAGACACCCACCCAATGCTTTTTTAATATTAATACAATGTTTGATATGATAATCGGTTGCACAAAAAGAACACAGCATCGCGGCGTGCATATCTTTATCTATATTATCTTAAAAATAAATTTTTAGAAACCAAAAATGATTTCTTAAATTATTTTATTTAAATCGTTTATTCAGACTGATGTATTATTTTTCCAAAACAAACCGCTTGAAATTGATAAGAAGACTATACGCGGGGAGAATGCGTTAAGCGGCTTATATCTATCGCTAGGTACTGTAAGATCCGGAAAATGGGTGCGAAAGGTTTGATCATTGCATCATGATGGGCTAAATTGCCCGAAGAAGCGTTGATGAATTGCCACGGAAGGGAGTGATCTTGTCCCCGTTAGCTTTGCCTTAATAAGCCACCAAGTTGTCTCTTATGTCAGACCGACGGAAGCAATAAGCGCGTGGTTCGCTCTTTGTTTCTCCCCCCGCTGAGGACATTAATTATGCAACTGCCCATCAGAGGGCTAATCACGCCCTTATCCAAGCACTTAAACCCTGTCCCCAAATGGCGCCATCGTTTTTAAATTTTCTTCCCGTCCAAATAGACCGAACTCGTTTAAGTAAGATTAAAGTCCAGACAGTGCGTTTGCACCTGTGGAATCGCCTGAATTTTTCGGTTGGACAACCGCGAAAAAACTACAGAACGTGTTACATTACGAAACTGATCACAATACAAATCGGCTGCGAGCCACAAAATGTTCATGTAACCTATGGCTGATTACCGTATTACGTGCGATTTATCGACTATTTACGAACAAAATTTTTCGACGAAGAAAAGTAATAAAAATCGCGCGGTCGTTTGGTTTCAAATTTAAGTAACGAGATCCCTTTTTGTAAAAATTGCAATGAGTGAAATTGAAAAAAAAAACTACACCTTTATTTCAAATCTGACTTCGAGATTAATTTTAGTATCGTTTAAAACCTAAATATACAATACACTTCAATAGTTAAAACTTAAACGCTTATGATTGAATTATATTTGACTGACCGCGAAAATCAGAATGCAGTGTGCGGTTATGACGTTTTAAAAAAACAAATAAGAACGCAGAATTTTTTTAATTCCACCTTTTTACAAAATATACAAAAATTAACTAATTTTAGATATATAACAAAATTTTTACGCTATTAATTCCGCTAATTTTTTCAGAACAACTATTAGTGATGGCGTTGTATGTAACCAGTGAATCTTAAGGAGAGCATCCGCTCAAATTGATATCAATTACTCTAGCTTTATTAGCCGTGCGCAAACAACCAGGATTTTTCCATAAAGGCTCGTTTAACCCTTCCCATCCCACCTCATTACGCCCAATGACCACAATATTACAAAATAGAAGAAGCAATCGTGGGCTTATACTTGTAGTTAAAATGCGCGTTAATCTGCAATGTCTTATTTTTTAAAATTGTTTTTTTGGCAAAAAGTGTAATTTATTTTTTAGTTCTCAAGGTTTTTGGAGGAAAACAAATAACAACATTTTGGAATGTGTTTTTTCTTGCAAAAAATAGCGTTTAACGTTTATTGCAACTAATAGTTAAACTAAAGCTAAAGTCTTCCAGGCTAAAACTAAGGGCGTAACCGCTCTCCGCCAGGAAGAAGTAAACAATAAACCCGTGAGCCAGAAGAATTAAAAAAAAGTTTTCAGCGGTTATGTAACCAATTATTATTTAGTTGCATCATGTCTTTCTCCGCACGTGATATTTTCTCAAAAAACGAGTGGTTACTTTACTACTTATCCATTTTAACCCTGATAGAATTTATCTTTAATTGAAAAACTTAGACGTAAAAATATAAAAACTGATTTTTTAGTGTGCGCAACAGTTTATTCATTGTTCAACATTAAATAAAATAAACTCAATCAAAAATAATTAATTATTTAAAATTATTTAAATTAATACTATACGTAAAACAAAAACAAAAAAATAGGAAAAAACAATGTTAACACATGTTTATTACATGTTAAGTCTATCATTTAGACTATTAATTTATGGTGCTCGTAAGTGGCTGTATATATAGTAATGAAATATCACAATTTTTTTTTGAAAACAATTAGACGGTTGATCTAAAACGTTAATTAATTATTTAAAATTATTTAAATTAATACTATACGTAAAACAAAAACAAAAAATAGGAAAAAACAATGTTAACACATGTTTATTACATGTTAAGTCTATCATTTAGACTATTAATTTATGGTGCTCGTAAGTGGCTGTATATATAGTAATGAAATATCACAATTTTTTTTTTTGAAAACAATTAGACGGTTGATCTAAAAAAACGTTTTTTGAAGTAAAAACTAAAAAAATCAGTTTCAATGCAATGTATCACCCATTTAACTTTAATTTCCAGACACTAATTCAAAATTAATCTTTAGTTTTTCAAAACTATCTTCCTTTGTTGATTATTTTTCTCTACAAATAATAAATTAAGTCCACGAAATTGAGCATAAACACAATTGAGTGAATGATTTGCTCACCGTGCATTCAGAAGATAACAGACAATTAACTTTTTTTGGCACATCGAGCACATTTAATTATTTTATTTGCGCACATAATATTTATTTAAATTCATAATTTTAAAAATACTCCGTAAAAATTGTAATATTTTTGCTTTTAACATAAAAAGAGAGACACAATCCTTATTTTTTTACAAGTAATAAATGTGCTCGGTGGGTGAATGACTTAAATGAACACTATTTCCAAGCTAAATGATAAGAAATTGGAATGGCCCCTGAGAAATGACAGACATATTTCAACAGATTAGCGAGGGAAGTGCAGGCGCTTATGCCTAATTGGCCTGTCATGGAGCGGCATTTTTACTCTTCATTGCTTTGCGATAAAACAATTAAATTTTTGAAAATTCATTCGGATTTGTCTAATACAGTTAAATACAGTCTAGCCCCGCACTATCTTAGATTTTATAAAATATAAATATACTTTCTGGGCAGGGTTTTATTTCTGCGCATGGTTTTGAAAAATTTTAATTGGTTCTTAGAAAAAATAATATAAGCAGTTTTATCAATCTAAATGATAAAACCGATTTTCACTCAAATAAGCTGATAGGTTTGCAAGTCATAGAGCATAAATAGCTTAAAAGTTTTGACCTTATGAAGATTTTGATTACTGTACTCGTAGACGAATCTTGTAAACATAAAATCAGTCAAATTGCAATAAAATCTGCACTAAACAACAAAATGAATAAAACTTCGTCATTTATCTTGTCCAGTACATTACAAAGTTGTAAAACTAGTCTTACATGGTTTTCTTCCACAGTAATTTGTTCAATTAACGCTCCTGTAGCCGGGGGAATCAGACTAATAAATTCTATTTGTACCAATTATAAGACATACTTTTATGATTCAATACGTCTGTATTATTAGAGCGCTTTTCATCGGAGACTAAAGGTCTATTCATACTTATGACAAAATGTCCTTTGGACAAAGTCCAAAGGACAAACCAAAACGTCCTTTGGACAAGCCAAAACGTCCTTTGGACTTTGTCCTTTGGACGAAGTATGAACGCTACTCAGAATTTGTCCTTTGGACTTTGTCCAAAGGACAAAATCCAAAGGGAAAAGTCCAAAGGATAAGAAGTATGAATACGTTGTCCTTTGGACTTTTCCCTTTGGACTTTGTCCTTTGGACAAAGTCCTTTGGACTTTTCCCTTTGGACTTTGTCCTTTGGACAAAGTCCAAAGGACTTTTGTCCTTTGGACTTTGTCCAAAGGACGTTTTGTCATAAGTATGAATAGACCTTAATAAATACTCATGGCTTCCAACAAATGTCAAACAAAATTTTTTTCGACAGTATCCAGTCTTATTTATTTTAAGGTATTTGGTCCTGAAAAATAATTTTCATTGCATTAACACATAATTGTTGCGCCTGTCCTCATGTACTGCACCGAAAAAATAAACAGAATCTAGCTTCCTATTTTTAAATCCCTAATTTTGATATATTGACGGCTGTTTGCTTTATTTAGGATGGCTTAAAAATTATGAAATACACAGTTTAAGTTTTTAAAAAATATGAAAAATAATTTTAGCATTAACCACAATTCTAAATGTGCTTCTTTTAAATTACAAATCTGATTTGTAATCGTCAATTTTTAATTATACACAAATAGAAAAAGTTTTAAGGCTGGTTCATACTTATCTAAAAACGTTCTTTGAACAAAGGACGTTTTTACATAAGTATGAACCAGCCTTTATTCTGGAAATTTTTTGTAAAAATTTAATTGCTGTTTGTTCAGTAATCATTTTGTGGTAAAAGTTATCACATTTCAACCCCAATAAGTGTTTTGTTTGAAGGGAGTGACTTAAAGTCGGCCAGATCTTAATTTCGACCCCCGGCTATGATTTTTCCATGCGCATACTTATGACAAAAATATATAATACTAGATATTATTTATATAGTATTATATATTTTTGCTTATGAAACGAACCGCGTGCGGCTGGATAGATGACATAACGATGTATTCAGCCATACGCAGTCGATTTCATTGCGCATGGCAAAAATAACAATCGGTGGCCGAAATTGGGGCCTGGTCGTTTTTAAGTCAGTTACCCTAATTCTATAAAATTTTCCATAGCAGACTAATAAATTAACATGGCTCCCGACCGCTGTCAACAATCCTACGCATCAATTTATTATACAGTACACACGAGTACAGGAGTGGACGTGTCACGGCCCCGCGGGGTCAGAGTGACCACCTAATGACACCCTGCGTAAAATGAATGGTGTCCACTCAACAGTTTACGCCTATCCATCTCAACAACATATAGGTTTCAAAGATAAAAACGACCGTGTTTTGATTTGTGCTATTTATATTTGTTTTTTGCATATATAATTTATAAAACCTGCAAATAAAAATTTAAATTTTTAGTTGTACATAACAGCAGATCGCTGTCGGTTGGGTATGTATTTCATAAGAACTTCATTCCTTCGGTTATCAGGAACATAAATCGCAAAGGACACCGTCGCTCACCCGTGAGGTTGTACAAACCAATCTGCAAGATTACCTAGACATCAAGACTCCGATCTTACCTACATCTAACCTCACAACCATTCTCCTATACTGGTTTGGCTATATTGGAGTTCGGCGATTAAAATTCCTAGGTGGCATTAAAGATTTAACAACTTTTTCAACATACAGACTGCATGGCTTTCAATTTTTCCTCCCACAGTATCCCGCATAATTTTATTTTTTAAAAGTTTAGTAACTCTGCTGTATTTGAAACAATTTAACCTGTTAAAGTTACTTCAAATAGATCAGCGTGCTAAGTTTTTTAGTTTTAAAATAGGGAATACTTTGAGGGAAAAAATATTTTATTGTCAAATCCTACATTTTAAGTAAATTTCTCTTGAAATTTTTTCATCAAACGATTTTTTTTTCAATAAAAATAGAAAATTTTATCTCAAAGTTAACGAGCTAACTAACAAAAACCTGTTGCAAGTGGTTTACAAAATATAAATACTGTAAAGAGTGAAACCATAAAAATTGTTACAATGTTTAAATCGTGGCTAAAATCTTTTTATGTCGTATTAATATTAAAATCTACCAAAGAAATCAGGGTATTTTAGGTGTCATTTCTGTTTTAATTAAAATTCTCAAAGAGTGTTTTTATATTTTTTAAATCAGAGTCATTAATAATTATAATTAAAAAAAATCAGTCAGTCATCATTAATTAATTATAATTAAAAAAAAGAGGAAAAGGAATTTTAAAACAAAAACAACAAAAGCATGCCCTATATCGAAAATATAAATTTTAGTACTGAAAAAATGTTTGGTAAATTATATATAAAGTTTTAGTATAAAAAGCTTAAAAAGTGTTTCAATAAGTGTTTCAATAATAACCAAAAAAATCAAAGAAACCCTTATTTTGTATATCCGCACTACTATTTTGGTGATACTTAACTTGTATTTTAGTTAGCGATAGTATTTAGTATTGAAAAAAAATAAATTTTATCAGTGTGTGAGTTTTTGATGCATGCAGTGAGCCTATCCATGTGCAACTATGTTGTACATGGATACGTTTTCCATGAATATGTTGTACATGGATAAGTTTTACATGGATACAATTTGGCGAAAACGACTACTGTAATGGCGGTAGTAATACTCTCTTGGCAGACAATGGGACGTCTTTTTCCGGCGATCTTAATACTGGTAACGACTGAAGGGGTATCATTTTACAAAGAAAGGCTCGCTTGCAAGAATTTCGCGAAGAATTAACAGATCACCGCGCCCTGGCAGACAAGCGCAAATGTTAGCAGTTAATTAGTGCGAAAAGAGAAGCGCCCACCGACTTTTGACGCCATCAATTTAACAATTAGTTTAAACAACAAACGTTAGAAGTGGAACTTTTACAACCGACATATTATTATTATTTGTCGGCCTGAATTTTAATTGCAAAAACGGGGAAAATTGTTTTACAATAAACGAATATTAACTTTCAAAAAAAAAAATCAGAATGTTTTAACTCTAGCAGGTAAAAGCAGTAATTTTTGAAACATTAAAAAATATTATTAAAATGCTTACGTTTTGAAACATAGTATAAACTGTATAGTGTAAATTAAAAGTCACTAAATTAAGTCAAGTTAGT
This sequence comes from Microlaimidae sp. YZB2_3, assembly GCA_030248175.1. NCBI lineage: Eukaryota > Metazoa > Nematoda > Chromadorea > Desmodorida > Microlaimidae > Microlaimidae sp. YZB2_3. The sequence goes on along the minus strand of JASAMX010020455.1, from coordinate 35,128 downwards.
AAAGTTCATAAAACTAATAAAGTTAATAAATTTGAAAAGTTATAAAATTATGGTTAGTAGAAATAAGTACTTTTTATACGATTCGGGTTTTAAAAATTTAAATGTAGCAATTAGGTTAACTCGTTTCCAAACAACTGCTTAGGGATTCCTACTGACCACAAAGGGAACACTTGGAGTAAAGGTGTTTTAATTGTTTGTATTAAAGTTAGTAATATGTGGAATGACTGCTTGATTCATCTCGCCTGTTGCAAAGAAAATTGGATATGGTAGGGGTAGGATAAAATGAGTAAAAATTAGAGGTGATAATCATGTATGGTGGGTCAAAATAAATATTAATTGGAAGTTAGAATTTAGTATGGTGGGTGAAATAAATTTGAGGTGAGAATTGGGTATGGTGGCTGGAAATAAATGCATATTAAAGGTGAGAATCAGGTATGGTGGGTCAAAATAAGTGAAAATTAGAGGTGAGAATCGGGTATGTGGATGAAAATAATTATAAATTTGAGGTAAAAATAGGATTTTGTGGTTGGAAATAAGTGTAAATTGGATGATGGTGGTTGAGTAGAAATAAGTGGAAATTGGGAGGTGGCGCGAGGGTTGAACGTTTGTTGCGGCGTTGTCAGAAGCAGGGTGAACGCGTTGACAAGCTTCGGCCAGCTGTCTGGCAACAATGAAGTTATCTGAGCGCTACAAATTATCCCCAGGAATCCGATCTCTTCCCGGTCTCGCTATACACCAAACTTATATACGGAGAGCAGTCACATTTTCGCCTCCGGGGTTTTTCGGGGGCCTATTATTTATGCCAGCGGCCCCAAAACCGACAGGCCGGGTAAGAACCAATTAGCGGGCGCTTATTGGCTCGTTAAGTTTGAAAAGCGGGGGAGATGGGCCCGGGGTGACGGGCAAGGCGCGGCTGGCCCCGGCCGCAACAGCTGAACCCCTCTGCCAAGGCAAATAAATAAACAGAGGCGAATAAATAAAATAACAAGCCCTATTAGCGATACAACTAGCCGCCGATAAATTCCCGCTAATCGCTGGAGATTTTATCGCTCCAGAGCTTTTTTTGCGCCGATCGCGTGGAGAAAATTTCTCGAGGTCGAACCGAGGGATACTGTACCCGACGAATTCGGTTTAAGCTAACACTACCCTACAATAGAAGGCTCCGGAGCTTCGGCTAATTTAAGCGGAGAGATATCTGGAGATCCGCCTCATGAACCAAATTAACATTATTTAAGCTTAAAATATGATTTAAGTTATTTTATCAGAATTTTAAAGTTTATTTTTATCTTTTTCACTAAGTTTTTGACAAAATTATCTATGGCATCAGTTTTTGATTAATAATGAAATTAGTACAGAAATAAGGCGGAGCCCCGGAGCCCCGGAGGTTGTTACGGAGCTCCTAAAATCGTAGCTGGGGTTGCTTCAGAGACCTTAAAAGCGGAGCTGCACAATAAAACTATGGTTTGCAAACTAAATTCCAGTGGTTAATATAAAATATTAACATGATAAGAAAACTTTTAAAATTTCAAAAACAGATTTTTTTTATTTTAGTGTGGTTTTTCCTGACCAATTTTTGTTTTATTAGTTTTTCAAAAAACAAAACAAAAAGTTTTTTGTAAAGCGCATGGTATATTCTGTAAAGTGATGTTCGTACCCCGAATATCATATTCTCTACAGGTTTAATAATAATAATAATAAAAGGAAAGAAAACACAGGGCCACATGGCTTCTTATATGTGCCTATCGAATTTGATAAAACTATTAAACTTTAATTGTTTTATTTTGTTTTTAAAACTGTATCAACGTTTTGGCGTTCACGACGGATTGCGGTAAAACATTTCAGTATCTTGCTGCTCTCAAAAAAAAAGAATTGAAATAAACATCTTTTTAAATTTTAAAGTTTAAATTTCATTCTCTCTAGTTAAAACGAAGGGAGCTACGCCTTTTAAATGAGCACTTTTAATTTAAGATTTAAGCGTTACAAATGTTTTAAAACATTCTATCCGGATTTTTATGGCTATTTGATTGGTTTATTAAGTTTTGAAAAAAATTAGTTTACCAAAAATTTGTGAAATAATATTTTACTTTTCAATTTTTTACAAAATTAGTACAAAAATTAGACGGAGCCCCGGAGCTTCGTGGTTCCTGGGATTGCTCCAGAGCTCTAAAAAACAGAGCTCAGTTTTAAAGCTTCGGTTCTCGGAACTCTGGAGAACATCACTAGTTCTGTTAACTTAATGCAGAATAAAAAACTTAGAATTTTCGACTTTGCATCATTATTAGATTTATTTTATTTAGCTAAAAGATTTTTTGCGATTTTAAGTTTAAGAAAAGTAATTTAATATAACAGCAAATTTGAAAATTTTCAATAGTTAATTTCATTTAATTATATTGCTTAAAAAAATAAAAAAGTCCGATTCCCTTGCGATTTCAATTAGTATTTGGCAGCCAGCCGGTTTCCGACTAACATGGCCCACCTGACAGCCTTTTCGTCATTAGTTTGAAAATTCAAATTTCAAAATTCCCGCCAGAATTCTTTGTTCTAGACCATAATGGGATGTCCGGTGTCTTTTGTAGTTGATTAGAATTTACACGGGTAATTACTGACAGATGGGTGACTGGGACTACTTAAACGACTTAAACGGGAAGGAGGGTATTTTCGGTGGTGACGGCAAATTATACACCTAAGTTAATGCAAAAATTGAGGTTGTTAAACGTCCTTTGTTTATTCCACATTTGCTCGGTCTGGAAATATCCTAATAGTCCAGCCGCCCACCAGCTGTCAAGGAACACACACAGTGGAAATAATTTCTTTGACAAAAAAGAAACACCAAAAAAAGTTACTGGGTTAATTGGCTCGTTTAGGCCACAATTAAATGTGAAATCGCATTATTATAAAGAGAAGTACGTTTACGAAAGGTCGTTACTCTGACACAAAGAGTCGAAATGAGTATAAAATTAACATGACTTTGACTTTTTCTGTCATAGTAATGACGAAAAGGCTGTCAGGTGGGCCATGTTAGACGGAAACCGGCTGGCTGCCAAATACTAATTGAAATCGCAAGGGAATCGGATTTTTTCTTTTTTTTTAAGCAATGTAATTAAATGAAATTAACTATTGAAAATTTTCAAATTTGCTGTTATATTAATTTACTTTTCTTAAAATTAAAATCGCATAAAAATCTTTTAGCTAAATAAAATAAAGCTAATAATGATTAATAGTAATACAAAGCCGAAAATTCTAAGTTTTTTATTCTGCATTAAGTTAACAGAACTAGTGATGTTCCCCAGGGTTCCAAGCACCGAAGCTTTAAAACTGAGCTCTGTTTTTTAGAGCTCTGGAGCAATCCCAGGAACCACGAAGCTCCGGGGCTCCGTCCTATTTTTGTACTAATTTTGTAAATAATTGAAAAGTAAAATATTATTTCACAAATTTTTGGTAAATTAATTTTTTTCAAAACTTAATAAACCAATCAAATAGTCATAAAAATGAGGATAGAATATTTTAAAACATTTGTAACGCTTAAATATTACATTAAAAGTGCTCATTTAAAAGGCGTAGCTCCCTTCGTTTTAACTAGAGAGAATGAAATTTAAACTTTAAAATTTAAAAAGATGTTTATTTCAATTCTTTTTTTTTGAGAGCAGCAAGATACTGAAATGTTTTACCGCAATCCGTCGTGAACGCCAAAACGTTATACAGTTTAAAAAACAAAATAAAACAATTAAAGTTTAATGGTTTTATCAAATTCGATAGGCACATATAAGAAGCCATATGGCTCTGTGTTTTCCTTCCCTATTATTATTATTATTTTTATTATTATTAAACCTCTAGAAAATGATATTGGGGGTACGAACATCATTTCACAGAATATACCATGCGCTTTACAAAAAACTTTTTGTTTTGTTTTTTGAAAAACTAATAAAACAAAAATTGGTCAGGAAAAACCACACTAAAATAAAAAAAATCTGTTTTTGAAATTTTAAAAGTTTTCTTATCATGTTAATATTTTATATTAACCACTGAAATTTAGTTTGCAAACCATAGTTTTATTGTGCAGCTCCGCTTTTAAGGTCTCTGAAGCAACCCCAGCTAAGATTTTAGGAGCTCCGTAACAACCTCCGGGGCTCCGGGGCTCCGCCCTATTTCTGTACTAATTTCATTAATAATCAAAAACTGATGCCATAGATAATTTTGTCAAAAACTTAGTGAAAAAGATAAAAATAAACTTTAAAATTCGGATAAAATAACTTAAATCATATTTTAAGCTTATATAATCTTAATTTGGTTCATGAGGCGGATCTCCGCTTAAATTGGCCGAAGCTCCGGAGCCTTCTATTGTAGGGTAGTGTTAGCTTAAACCGAATTCGTCGGTTACGGTATCCCTGGGTCCGACCTCGAGAAATTTTCTCCACGCGATCGGCGCAAAAAAAAGATCTGGAGCGATAAAATCTCCAGCGATTAGCGGGAATTTATCGGCGGCTAGTTGTATCGCTAATAGGGCTTGTTATTTTATTTATTCGCCTCTGTTTATTTATTTGCCTTGGAAGAGGGGTTCAGCTGTTGCGGCCGGGGCCAGCCGCGCCTTGCCCGTCACCCCGGGCCCATCTCCCCCGCTTTTCAAATTTAACGAGCCAATAAGCGCCCGCTAATTGGTTCTTACCCGGCCTGTCGGTTTTGGGGCCGCTGGCATAAATAATAGGCACCCGAAAAACCCCGGAGGCGAAAATGTGACTGCTCTCCGTATATAAGTTTGGTGTATAGCGAGACCGGGAAGAGATCGGATTCCTGGGGATAATTTGTAGCGCTCAGATAACTTCATTGTTGCCAGACAGCTGGCCGAAGCTTGTCAACGCGTTCACCCTCCTTCTGACAACGCCGCAACAAACGTTCAACCCTCGCGCCACCTCCCAATTTCCACTTATTTCTACTCAACCACCATCATCCAATTTACACTTATTTCCAACCACAGGATCCTATTTTTACCTCAAATTTATATTTATTTTCATCCACATACCCGATTCTCACCTCTAATTTTCACTTATTTTGACCCACCATACCTGATTCTCACCTTTAATATCCATTCATTTCCACCCACCATACCCAATTCTCACCTCCAATTTATTTCACCCACCATACTAAATTCTAACTTCCAATTAATATTTATTTTGACCCACCATACATGATTATCACCTCTAATTTTTACTCATTTTATCCTACCCCTACCATATCCAATTTTCTTTGCAACAGGCGAGATGAATCAAGCAGTCATTCCACATATTACTAACTTTAATACAAACAATTAAAACACCTTTACTCCAAGTGTTCCCTTTGTGGTCAGTAGGAATCCCTAAGCAGTTGTTTGGAAACGAGTTAACCTAATTGCTACATTTAAATTTTTAAAACCCGAATCGTATAAAAAGTACTTATTTCTACTAACCATAATTTTATAACTTTTCAAATTTATTAACTTTATTAGTTTTATGAACTTTACTAACTTGACTTAATTTAGTGACTTTTAATTTACACTATACAGTTTATACTATGTTTCAAAACGTAAGCATTTTAATAATATTTTTTAATGTTTCAAAAATTACTGCTTTTAGCTGCTAGAGTTAAAACATTCTGATTTTTTTTTGAAAGTTAATATTCGTTTACTGTAAAACAATTTTCCCCGTTTTTGCAATTAAAATTCAGGCCAACAAATAATAATAATATGTCGGTTGTAAAAGTTCCACTTCTAACGTTTGTTGTTTAAACTAATTGTTAAATTGATGGCGTCAAAAGTCGGTGGGCGCTTCTCTTTTCGCACTAATTAACTGCTAACATTTGCGCTTGTCTGCCAGGGCGCGGTGATCTGTTAATTCTTCGCGAAATTCTTGCAAGCGAGCCTTTCTTTGTAAAATGATACCCCTTCAGTCGTTACCAGTATTAAGATCGCCGGAAAAGACGTCCCATTGTCTGCCAAGAGAGTATTACTACCGCCAATACAGTAGTCGTTTTCGCAAAGTTGTATCCATGTAAAACTTATCCATGTACAACATATTCATGGAAAACGTATCCATGTACAACATAGTTGCACATGGATAGGCTCACTGCATGCATCAAAAACTCACACACTGAAGAAATTTATTTTTTGTCAATACTAAATACTATCGCTAACTAAAATACAAGTTAAGTATCACCAAAATAGTAGTGCGGATATACAAAATAAGGGTTTCTTTGATTTTTCTGGTTATTATTGAAACACTTATTGAAACACTTTTTAAGCTTTTTATACTAAAACTTTATATATAATTAACCAAACATTTTTTCAGTACTAAAATTTATATTTTCGATATAGGGCATGCTTTTGTTGTTTTGCCTTTATATATTATCATTGTTTTTGTTTTAAAATTCCTTTTCCTCTTTTTTTTAATTATAATTAATTAATGATGACTGACTGATTTTTTTTAATTATAATTATTAATGACTCTGATTTAAAAAATATAAAAACACTCTTTGAGAATTTTAATTAAAAAAATAAGCTACACCTAAAATACCCTGATTTCTTTGGTAGATTTTAATATTAGTACGACATAAAAAGATTTTAGCCACGATTTAAACATTGTAACAATTTTTATGGTTTCACTCTTTACAGTATTTATATTTTGTAAACCACTTGCAACAGGTTTTTGTTAGTTAGCTCGTTAACTTTGAGATAAAATTTTCTATTTTTATTGAAAAAAAATCGTTTGATGAAAAAATTTGAAGAGAAATTTACTTAAAATGTAGGATTTGACAATAAAATATTTTTTCCCTCAAAGTATTCCCTATTTTAAAACTAAAAAACTTAGCACGCTGATCTATTTGAAGTAACTTTAACAGGTTAAATTGTTTCAAATACAGCAGAGTTACTAAACTTTTAAAAAATAAACCTATGCGGGATACTGTGGGAGGAAAAATTGAAAGCCATGCAGTCTGTATGTTGAAAAAGTTGTTAAATCTTTAATGCCACCTAGGAATTTTAATCGCCGAACTCCAATATAGCCAAACCAGTATAGGAGAATGGTTGTGAGGTTAGATGTAGGTAAGATCGGAGTCTTGATGTCTAGGTAATCTTGCAGATTGGTTTGTACAACCTCACGGGTGAGCGACGGTGTCCTTTGCGATTTATGTTCCTGATAACCGAAGGAATGAAGTTCCTATGAAATACATACCCAACCGACAGCGATCTGCCATTATGTACAACTAAAAATTTAAATTTTTATTTGCAGGTTTTATAAATTATATATGCAAACAACTAATATAAATAGCACAAATCAAAACACGGTCATTTTTATCTTTGAAACCTATATGTTGTTGAGATGGACAGGCGTAAACTGTTGAGAGGACACCATCCATTTTACGCAGGGTGTCATTAGGTGGTCACTCTGACCCCGCGGGGCCGTGACACGTCCACTCCTGTACTCGTGTGTACTGTATAATAAATTGATGCGTAGGATTGTTGACAGCGGTCGGGAGCCATGTTAATTTATTAGTCTGCTATGAAAAATTTTATAGAATTAGGGTAACTGACTTAAAAACGACCAGGCCCCGATTTCGGCCACCGATTGTTATTTTTGCCATGCGCAATGAAATCGACTGCGTATGGCTGAATACATCGTTGTGTCATCTATCCAGCCGTACGCGGTTCATTTCATAAGCAAAAATATATAATACTATATAAATAATATATGTATTATATATTTTTGTCATAAGTATGCGCATGGAAAAATCATAGCCGGGGGTCGAAATTAAGATCTGGCCGACTTTAAGTCACTCCCTTCAAACAAAACACTTATTGGGGTTGAAATTTGATAACTTTTACCACAAAATGATTACTGAACAAACAGCAATTAAATTTTTACAAAAAATTTCCAGAATAAAGGCTGGTTCATACTTATGTAAAAACGTCCTTTGTCCAAAACGTATTTCATAATTTTTAAGCCATCCTAAATAAAGCAAACAGCCGTCAATATATCAAAATTAGGGATTAAAAAATAGGAAGCTAGATTCTGTTTATTTTTTCGGTGCAGTACATGAGGACAGGCGCAACAATTATGTGTTAATGCAATGATAATTATTTTTCAGGACCAAATACCTTAAAATAAATAAGACTGGATACTGTCGAAAAAAATTTTGTTTGACATTTGTTGGAAGCCATGAGTATTTATTAGTCTCCGATGAAAAGCGCTCTAATAATACAGACGTATTGAATCATAAAAGTATGTCTTATAATTGGTACAAATAGAATTTATTAGTCTGATTCCCCCGGCTACAGGAGCGTTAATTGAACAAATTACTGTGGAAGAAAACCATGCAAGACTAGTTTTACAACTTTGTAATGTACTGGACAAGATAAATGACGAAGTTTTATTCATTTTGTTGTTTAGTGCAGATTTTATTGCAATTTGACTGGTTTTATGTTTACAAGATTCGTCTACGAGTACAGTAATCAAAATCTTCATAAGGTCAAAACGTTTAAGCTATTTATGCTTTATGACTTGCAAACCTATCAGCTTATTTGAGTGAAAATCGGTTTTATCATTTAAATTGATAAAACTGCTTATATTATTTTTTCTAAGAACCAATTAAAATTTTTCAAAACCATGCGCAGAAATAAAACCCTGCCCAGAAAGTATATTTATATTTTATAAAATCTAAGATAGTGCGGGGCTAGACTGTATTTAACTGTATTAGACAAATCCGAATGAATTTTCAAAAATTTAATTGTTTTATCGCAAAGCAATGAAGAGTAAAAATGCCGCTCCATGACAGGCCAATTAGGCATAAGCGCCTGCACTTCCCTCGCTAATCTGTTGAAATATGTCTGTCATTTCTCAGGGGCCATTCCAATTTCTTATCATTTAGCTTGGAAATAGTGTTCATTTAAGTTATTCACCCACCGAGCACATTTATTACTTGTAAAAAAATAAGGATTGTGTCTCTCTTCTTATGTTAAAAGCAAAAATATTACAATTTTTACGGAGTATTTTTAAAATTATGAGTTTAAATAAATATTATGTGCGCAAATAAAATAATTAAATGTGCTCGATGTGCCAAAAAAAAAGTTAATTGTCTGTTATCTTCTGAATGCACGGTGAGCAAATCATTCACTCAATTGTGTTTATGCTCAATTTCGTGGACTTAATTTATTATTTGTAAAGAAAAATAATCAACAAAGGAAGATAGTTTTGAAAAACTAAAGATTAATTTTGAATTAGTGTCTGGAAATTAAAGTTAAATGGGTGATACATTGCATTGAAACTGATTTTTTTAGTTTTTACTTCAAAAAACGTTTTTTTAGATCAACCGTCTAATTGTTTTCAAAAAAAAAAATTGTGATATTTCATTACTATATATACAGCCACTTACGAGCACCATAAATTAATAGTCTAAATGATAGACTTAACATGTAATAAACATGTGTTAACATTGTTTTTTCCTATTTTTTTGTTTTTGTTTTACGTATAGTATTAATTTAAATAATTTTAAATAATTAATTAACGTTTTAGATCAACCGTTTAATTGTTTTCAAAAAAAAAATTGTGATATTTCATTACTATATATACAGCCACTTACGAGCACCATAAATTAATAGTCTAAATGATAGACTTAACATGTAATAAACATGTGTTAACATTGTTTTTTTCCTATTTTTTTTTTGTTTTTGTTTTAAGTATAGTATTAATTTAAATAATTTTAAATAATTAATTAACGTGTTAGATCAACCGTCTAATTGTTTTCAAAAAAAATTGTGATATTTCATTACTATATATACAGCCACTTACGAGCACCATAAATTAATAGTCTAAATGATAGACTTAACATGTAATAAACATGTGTTAACATTTTTTTTTCCTATTTTTTTTTTGTTTTTGTTTTACGTATAGTATTAATTTAAATAATTTTAAATAATTAATTATTTTTGATTGAGTTTATTTTATTTAATGTTGAACAATGAATAAACTGTTGCGCACACTAAAAAATCAGTTTTTATATTTTTACGTCTAAGTTTTTCAATTAAAGATAAATTCTATCAGGGTTAAAATAGATAAGTAGTAAAGTAACCACTCGTTTTTTGAGAAAATATCACGTGCAGAGAAAAACATGATGCAACTAAATAATAATTGGTTACATAACCGCTGAAAACTTTTTTTTTAATTCTTCTGGCTCACGGGTTTATTGTTTACTTCTTCCTGGCGGAGAGCGGTTACGCCCTTAGTTTTAGCCTGGAAGACTTTAGCTTTAGTTTAACTATTCGTTGCAATAAACGTTAAACGCTATTTTTTGTAAGAAAAAACACATTCCAAAATGTTGTTATTTGTTTTCCTCCAAAAACCTTGAGAACTAAAAAATAAATTACACTTTTTGCCAAAAAAACAATTTTAAAAAATAAGACATTGCAGATTAACGCGCATTTTAACTACAAGTATAAGCCCACGATTGCTTCTTCTATTTTGTAATATTGTGGTCATTGGGCGTAATGAGGTGGGATGGGAAGGGTTAAACGAGCCTTTATGGAAAAATCCTGGTTGTTTGCGCACGGCTAATAAAGCTAGAGTAATTGATATCAATTTGAGCGGATGCTCTCCTTAAGATTCACTGGTTACATACAACGCCATCACTAATAGTTGTTCTGAAAAAATTAGCGGAATTAATAGCGTAAAAATTTTGTTATATATCTAAAATTAGTTAATTTTTGTATATTTTGTAAAAAGGTGGAATTAAAAAAATTCTGCGTTCTTATTTGTTTTTTTTAAACGTCATAACCGCACACTGCATTCTGATTTTCGCGGTCAGTCAAATATAATTCAATCATAAGCGTTTAAGTTTTAACTATTGAAGTGTATTGTATATTTAGGTTTTAAACGATACTAAAATTAATCTCGAAGTCAGATTTGAAATAAAGGTGTAGTTTTTTTTTCAATTTCACTCATTGCAATTTTTACAAAAAGGGATCTCGTTACTTAAATTTGAAACCAAACGACCGCGCGATTTTTATTATTTTTCTTCGTCGAAAAATTTTGTTCGTAAATAATCGATAAATCCCACGTAATACGGTAATCAGCCATAGGTTGCATGAACATTTTGTGGCTCGCAGCCAATTTGTATTGTGATCAGTTTCGTAATGTAACACGTTCTGTAGTTTTTTCGCGGTTGTCCAACCGAAAAATTCAGGCGATTCCACAGGTGCAAACGCACTGTCTGGACTTTAATCTTACTTAAACGAGTTCGGTCTATTTGGACGGGAAGAAAATTTAAAAACGATGGCGCCATTTGGGGACAGGGTTTAAGTGCTTGGATAAGGGCGTGATTAGCCCTCTGATGGGCAGTTGCATAATTAATGTCCTCAGCGGGGGGAGAAAAACAAAGAGCGAACCACGCGCTTATTGCTTCCGTCGGTCTGACATAAGAGACAACTTGGTGGCTTATTAAGGCAAAGCTAACGGGGACAAGATCACTCCCTTCCGTGGCAATTCATCAACGCTTCTTCGGGCAATTTAGCCCATCATGATGCAATGATCAAACCTTTCGCACCCATTTTCCGGATCTTACAGTACCTAGCGATAGATATAAGCCGCTTAACGCATTCTCCCCGCGTATAGGCTTCTTATCAATTTCAAGCGGTTTGTTTTGGAAAAATAATGCATCAGTCTGAATAAACGATTTAAATAAAATAATTTAAGAAATCATTTTTGGTTTCTAAAAATTTATTTTTAAGATAATATAGATAAAGATATGCACGCCGCGATGCTGTGTTCTTTTTGTGCAACCGATTATCATATCAAACATTGTATTAATATTAAAAAAGCATTGGGTGGGTGTCTCAGCATTGGCTTTATCTCACACTCGATACAATTTCCTTGCATACGCACTATTTTAATTTTATGGTTTTTTTTCTAAAATTTATAATTTTCTTATTTATGATCAAAACATTTGCAGTTAAGTCAACAGTTGAATAATAAAATACAAAGCAGTTAGCTCAAATAGCTCATATAAGCTTAATTGTGTTTTAATTTCTAATGTTTTCGAAACGCTGTAATTTTGCGGTCCAAAACAAAGGTGGTTTTGTTTTGTTCTAAGACGGCAGTAAGATGTTACGAACCAAAAAAAAGGTGTGGCGGTATCCTTTTATTCTTGCACTCAAACCTTTTTCGGCTTTGCCTAAAGGCTGGTTCATACTTATAACAAAACGTCCTTTGGACAAAGTCCAAAGGACAATTTTAAAAGGGCCAAAATGTCCTTTGGACGAAGTATGAATGCTACTTAAAGGTCCAAAGGGAAAAGTCCAAATGATAAAAGGTATGAACACGTTGTTCTTTTGACTTTGTCTTTTGGACAAAGTTCAAAGGACGTTTTGACACTGTGTTCGTCCTTTGGACATAGTCCAAAGGACTTTTGTCCTTTGGATTTTCTCCAAAGGAAGTTTTGTCATAAGTATGAACCAGCCTTAATACAGCGTTCCCAAAACAGACAGTAGACAGTAAGATGTTACAAACCAAAAAACAATGTCTGACGGTAATTTTTATTTTTGTCGTATACAAACATGTAGAATTTTCTTTTACGGCGTCCCGAGACATGCATTTAAATGTACATTTTTGCAGCAAACCAAAAAAATATGTTACGGATTGGTTTTATTTTTTTCGTACTTAAACATGTCCGCTTTGCCCAATACAGCGTTTTCAAAACACACAGTAGTCAGTAAGATGTTGCGAACCAAAAAAAAAAAAAGGTGTGACGGTATATCCTTTTATTTTTCTCATATCCACTATTTCTTTATAGCGTGTGTTTTTTTCGCGGGGATGTGGCTACTCAAAGTATCGACAAAAAAGCTAAATTTCGTAGTTTGTGTCGGTAAGAATGTAATGATGTGAACAAAAAAAAACCACCGACCACAACCGACCCAGGGAAAATTACAAAATTCAGCTTTGCTGTCCATACTTTTTAGAGAAGTCACATCCCCGCGAAGAAAACACACGTTAGAAAGAAATAGTGGATACAAATACAAACATGTCATTGTCTTCTCGAATGGGGTTCCCAGAGGACAGGTGTTGCATCTCGATTTTCCTTCGAGATGAGCGGTCGATTTTAATCGGCGTTAATTGGCTCTTTCGCGTAAACGCACCGCGAATCCGTTTGTAACCGTGCGCCGCGAGATGCGAGAAGTTGTCGAAACCCGTGGGACTTGCCCGGATAGAATCGGTAAATACCGAGCGGGGGCCAGTGGGCGGTGGTTCGTTTGCGCCTCTCTGATCTAACCGACCCCGAGGGACCGGACCGGGCGGAGGTCCCGGGCCACACCGAGACTAAAAGGAGGTGCGCTTGTTGTTTGTTTGTTATATGGGATTAATTAACGCGCAGACAATCCAGATTTGTTGACAATAATTCACTTAGAAATTCAAAGAGAAACCGATAATACTATGAATTTTCGCTGAAAGCAGAATACTAAAGGCCGGTTAGTTAAAGCTAATCGAAACAATAAAAAAAGATACCGCACATAACATTATTGTAATGCAAATATGATTCAGTTGTGATTTAATATCTAAAACTCTACTGCGCAAAAAGCGCATTTTTTTCATTGTACCATAAACAGGCAGAGAAATTAAACAATTAACACGAATAAATCACTAATTTTAAAAATTTTTATTAGCGTCGTAAAAACTTTGTAAATTTTTGATGACTCATTGAATTGTTTTTTTTTTTTTTGTAAAGTAGCGTAACACTAATAGGATCGAGAACCTGATTTTTAACTTGATTTGCAAATTTCATTTGCAAAACTTAAAAAAAACTTCCAAGAATTATCACATGTTGGAAAAATATTTTTTTGGTTTTACGCAAATGATTCTTAAGTAGCAAATTTGCTTAATAATTCTGCATTTACACGATAAATTTTCTTTTAAAGCTTCATCTCAGTTGTTTGTGTAATTTTTTTAAGAAACCGCAAGAACGATGAGATAAATAATCAAAACAAAGAAAAAAAGCAATTAAGTTTAATTGTTGTATCTTTAACTTTTTTGTTTAAATTTTTTGTTGTTTTTTTGGAAAATGATTATGGTTACTCGTTTTTTATTTAACAAAACTTCCCTTTTAAGCTAGGTCGATCAAAACTTCACGTCGCAGTAAGGAGCTGTTAACATCTTTTAGTCTCCTAAAAAAAAAGCAATTAATTTTTATGTGTACCTTGTATATTAAATTATAACAAGAATTCGCAGCGCGGTTTTTTTAATTAACAGCCGTGCATAAAGGATACTTTACAACCGATATATGCGATTTAATAACCGTCGCTGTCCGCTCGATTTTTATCGGTGGAGGATCAGCGAAAAAACACCGGGTATGTCATTCCAGCCAATTGGGCGCGCAAATCTCGTACTATTGGCAAAATGAGCCACAGCTCGTATAAAATATCTGTGCCTGTGATTCATTTTAAATTTAAAACGGGACCCTATTATCTACAGAATAAGTCACAGTCGCATATATTTTATACGAACTGTGGCCCATTTTGCCGTAGTAACGATGAAGTTGAATTGGAAAACCCGTTTTCAGCAGCCCCTTTCTCAACCTCGGATTAATTCACGATTCTTCGCAGATAATAAATACATTAACGCCAAGGTACGGGAATCTCTCGCTATTGCCCTTGAATTAAAATTTCACGATTTTTCGGTATTTCTGCTGGAAAGTATGACGAAGAATTCAAAGCGAGCAATTTCATAAAATAAAAATCACTTTTTTGGATTCTGGATTTTTTAAACACACCTCGTGCAGTCCATGCCACCTTAGAATTCCTGGAAGTATTGTAATTGGTTCTATTATCAAGATAATAAATTTCCGGAATTAAAGAGTTTCTTGGCGAAAATATTTACCCGTGGGTGTCGTAAACCTGCTTTCATAATAATAACCGTCGATTCTTATCATTGGCGGTTACCCTTGTAAAAGTATATTCTATATATATAATTCCGTCACAGATCCCTTGGTAATTACATCTGTATCTATTTAGGGTAAACATTTCCCACAAGATTTATTTGTTTTTTCATGGACGTTTTGTCACTCATGAACATATGCGTTAATACCGTATCCACCACGTGTTGCATACCCCAAAACTAAGAATCAGTTCTAAATGCAATATCACACCAAATGTGTATATTATTTGATGTTTTCCGAAGCTCTGCTTTTTGGAAAATCGGAAATCTATATTTGAGCTTAGTTTATGAATAACTAATAATAATACTATAAATTGTTTTGTCAAATTTTTCTTCAGGAATTTATATTTTTTCCAAACTTATAAAAAAGATGAAAATAGCGGTAAAAACGCAAAAAGAATAACTTAAAACATTTTTAAAGTTAATTTCAAGCTTACAAGCATGGGCCTAATATAAAAACGCAATAACTTACAAAAAGTGCTTTTTCCTCTATTTATACCTACGGTGGTTGTTGTGATGTTATATTAATGATAAATCAATTTATAATAAAGCCCAAGATCTTTCCAATATTATAGAAAAAACGCACCCACAAAGTTTTACTGAAAATAAAGAGAAAAAAAAAGAAATTTAATAGTGAACCAAATATATACACACACATTTTAAGATTTTATAAGTTATTAAACCTATTCCCGGTTGTACACCGCATTAGAACCCGAACAAAAAACAACAAAATTAACTGAAATTTAAATTCAATGACACCGTATGCAAATTAATTAATATGTAAATTGGTTTGGGGCCGACATCGTATACAAATTATTTATTATGTGAATCGTTTCAAGACCGAGATGTCGGCGCGTGAAACGAAAGGCGGAGAGCTCCTGGACCGCCGCCGCCGTAATTCACGCTTATGCAATTTAAATGACACCATACGCAAAATATTTATTATGTGAATCGCTTAAGAGCCGACACCGTATCCAAATTAACTATTTTGTGAATTGTTTTAGGACCGAGATGTCGACGAGTGAAACGGAAGGCGGAGAGCTCCTCGACCGCGACCGCCGTCACTCCCGCGGCGGCGGAATCCCAACCTCAGGGTCAAGGCGGTCAGGGTGGTCCCGACGAGAAAAGACCCCGCACGGCGTTCACCAGCGAGCAGTTGAACCGCTTAAAGGCCGAGTTCCAAGCCAACCGCTATTTGACGGAGAAGCGCCGCCAGGAATTGGCGCACGAATTGGGACTTAACGAATCCCAGATTAAAATCTGGTTCCAGGTGGGTCAATTTTAAACGTACTATGTTAATTTACTTAGATTCGGCCATATTTAATTTCGGCCTCCGTCGGTTATTTTGGTCGTGCCCAAAATTATGAAGTGAACTGCGTATGAATAGAAAGATTTTCATTTCTTCTATTTAGCCATACGCAGTTAACGCATCGCAAAAATAACAACCGGTGGCTGAAATGAAGGCTGGGCAAATTCAATTAACTTGCCCTATAGGCACCTTCCACTGACATTCAATTTATACATGACGTATGCAATATACATAAGCGTCGCGATAATGGTTAATTACCGTATCTCCTACTTATCTTTCGTTGTATGCAGATTAACCGATCGAAATTTCGCGCGCTTTCGATCGGTTGATCTGCATACTACAAAAGATAAGTAGGAGATAGGTAATTATCCATTATGGTGACGCTTATGTATTAGTGTTGTAAAAAGTATTGATTTTGGATTATTTTAAGTAAAAGTAAAAGTAATTTGAAAAATTTTAATTTAAGTAAAGTAAGAGTAAAAGTAATTTGTGATTTTTTAATTTATAGGCAAATAAAATCTAGCTGACCGCGAGATTTGCAATATTGAATCGACTTTTAAACAACAAAAACATTCAAAATTTTTCACTAAAGCGGATTAATAACAAAGATTAAAAACTGTATTTTAATAATTATTTATTAAATTACTTAATTTGTAAGATAAATGCAAATTTTTTAAGGGCTAAAGTTGGTTAATTTTTGTATATTTTGTGAAAAGGTGGAATTAAAGAAAAATTCTGCGTTCTTATTTGTTAATTAAAAAAACGTCCTTACAGCACAATTTTAATTGGTTCCCTCATGTCTGCATTCTAATTTCAGCGTCAGCCAGATATAATTCAACCATAAGTAAAGTAAAAGTAAAAGTAATGGTCAAAATTTTATTTAAGTAAAGTAAAAGTAAAAGTAAGGCCTATTTTTTAAGTAAAAGTAAGAGTAAAAGTATAATAAAAGTAATTTTGAACCGGAGCAAACACCGCTTTTTGGAGCTCCAGAGCTCCGTTCTAAAGTTTTATTGCTAATTTTATGTATAAATTATCATTTTAATAAGCTTTTTGGTCGAAATAAATGGTTTTAGCGTGTTAGCGGTTAAAAAATTGTCTTCTGCTATTTACTTTACAACAAGCCCATAGGAAATCTACCCATTGAAATTACTTAAATTTTACTTAAATTAATTTAAGTATTTGCAGTGGAAAATCCGAGTAAGAGTAAAAGTAAAAGTATTTGAAATTTCAAAAGTCGAGTAAGAGTAAAAGTAAAAGTAATTGAAATTTCAAAAGTCGAGTAAAAGTAAAAGTAAAAGTAATCCAAAATCCGTTACATTTATTAATTTAAGTAAAAGTAAAAGTAACTTTTTACAACACTATTATGTATATTCCATACTTCATGTATAAACAGAGTTCCAGTGCAAGGTGCCTATAAGCAAGTTGCAACTATAAAATTGTCATAGAAACATAAATTATAACCACATACTAAAGGGCAAACTGTTATAAAGCACCAAAATACCTGCGTACTTAATTGATGTTTTAGTGATGTTCCCCGGAGATCTGCCTTATTTTGTACTGAGCTGATGTTAACACCATAGGTTATTTTGTCATTTTTTTAAAAATATTATTAAAAGCAATAAAAATAGTAAAGATGTAAATAAACTAAATCAAAAAAATATTTCAAGCTTGAATATAAAATTGAAATAGGTTATTTAAGAGGTAAAGCTTAAGATGTTTCCTTCGCTTTGAATGGGGAAAATTCCGAAGCATCATATTAAAATATGTATTATTTAGTCATAATTGCTATCAGGGGCCTGTTTCATAAAAACCTTTGTAAATTCTCATTTTACAAATCTCCGCCTATTTTTTGTAAAGTACACGATAAAGGTTTTTCGACTTGTAATCCAGGGGGAGCATCTGCGCGCAGTGCTCAGCGCTTGTTGGTCGCAGCCACGTCATTTCATCACCGCTGACGGATCAATATTCGCCGTGTCGTATATCCTCTATCATGTAATTTACAAAAAATAGGCGGAGTTTAGTATGCAAATTTACAAACGTCTTTATGAAATAGGCCCCAGATACATAATTTAATAATTAAATAATGTCAATTCATAATGGTGTCATTAAACTATGTTTTTTTTAGAACAAGCGTGCGAAAATCAAGAAAACAGCCGGCATCAGACATCCTCTCGCCCTCCATTTAATGGCCCAAGGTCTTTACAACCACGCTACAATACCGGTTACAGAAGAAGAAGAAAAAACCTCTTCGAACAACGACTAACGTTATTATTTGTACAGAAGTTTATATCAAAAATTAGACATCGACGCTTTTGTAATTAATTCTCTATTAAAAGAGATAATTATCGTATTTTTTTCAAGGTCAATTTATAAGACTAAAGCTTTTGTTTTTTATAAAATTTTGTTTGTTTGAAAAGTTTTTTTTTACTGATTGTTTTTTTTTGACACGTGCGCAAATGTGCATAATTATCCTCCAGTACCGCTCGAGTCATGTACATAGAAGTCGTTACTACGGCCAAATGAGCCATTGTCATTATAAAATACACATGACTGTGTCTCATTCTGTAGTTAATAGTGTCCGGTTTTAAATTTAAAATGAACACAGACACACATATTTTATACAAACTGTGGCTCATTTTGCCGTAGTAACGACGAAATATCTTTTTTGCGATCTCATTGGTCAAATATATTAATCTCAGGCTTGTTCACTAAAAATTGTGCAGAAATTTTTAAACACCCTGCTAAATATTGTGTTCATTACACGGAGCGCATAAATTTTATTTTTACAACTTAGGATAACTGACCCAGGCTTTAACTTCGGCCACTAGTTGTTATTTTTGCTATATAAAATTACGAAATAAGCTGCGTATGGATAGATAGATGGCTTGACGATCTATCCTGGCATACGCAGTTCATTTTATAATTGTACGTATGGTAAAAATAACAGCCGGTGGCCGAAATTAAGGCCTGGCCGAATTTAAGTCATTTAGTTTACTGTTTAAGAAATCAAGCATGATCAAATTAAGTGTATGTAATATAATTTTGACTTTTAATCATTTAGAGAATAATGTAATCTGCGCATTTTTTGGTGAACATAAAAAAAGCGTAAATTTTACCTTACTTATAAACCTACAGCTTTTTGTAGTTGAAACTGCTTTCTTGTGATCTCATTGTGTACTTTAGGTTTATTTACTAACCGGCTGCAATTCACAGCTCCAACCCTTGTTTTGATCTCGTGCTTATGTTTGGTCTCTAGCAATTATAGGTCGCGCATTATTTTGTTGTCGTTGTTTTTCCGTTTTATTAATCGACAAAAGTCACATCAGGATTAATTTGCATACAACAGGATTAAATTTGCAATACATCCTTTGGAATTTGAGTTCGGCGGTTTTTAACAAAAGGACAATCATCGTAGACACAGCAAGTGTATACCATGATTGTACTAAACTCCAAATTACAAAGGATGTATTGAAATTACAAAGGATGTATTGCAAATTTAATTCTGTTGTATGCAAATTATTTCTTATGTGAATTTGGTCGATTGCCGATGATATGAGACGCAGCGCAAAAAAGCGTTGTTTCATGCTTTATGCATATTTTTCGCAATCAATGTTTCTTTTTCGAAATCAAATTTAAATGTAATTTATTTGCATGGGATAACTCACTGCACTTCAAAAAAAAAACAAAAAAACAAACGCCAATACCTGGCAATAATCAAATCAGTCGTAGTAGTCATAAAACAAATAAAAAATAATAATCTTTTTTTTCAAAGTTCTTAAATCAAAGACTGACTAGTAATATACATCACTGCTGCATGCCAAAAACAACAAGATTCACAAAATAATGTTAAATGACAGCAGTATATTTGTCGGTATTTTATAAATTATTATGCTATGCTATATTTTACTTGTTTTCCTACTAGCTAGCGGGTTAAATGATTCGAAAGAATCGTTTTTTACTGTTTTATATTGTAAATAATAAGTTTAATACATTGTTTCTTTAATTTAAAAAACGACAAAACACTATTTTAGTGTTGTTTTTTTGTAAAAGTACACAGTTACAAGATACGGCTATTTAATTTTTTTTAGAAATTAGTGACTTTAGTATTATTATATGTAGTTCATTTATGTAAGATATAAATTATTTAAAACAGTGCAATAAAAATATGATAAATATATTTTTTTGCAAAAGTTATATTTTGCTATACATTAATTCATTACCAATAAATTAAAGTGTAACTTAAAAAGCAATTAAATCATTCAATTGAATTCTAAACTTTTTGAAAAGATTTTTGGGTTAGTAAAAAATTCAGGTTTTTTTATACCTTAATGGAAAGTTATTGTATTTTGTGTAACAAGTTGTGATTCGCTCTCATGTGATTGTTTTTTATTTATATTGTATTTTTATCAAGGAATTAAAATTTTCTTTAACTTTATTTGTTCATAATTACGCATAATTTATACATTCGACATAATTATTAACATTTATTTATTATACACAAACACTGCACATTTCCAATGCCAAAAATCTTACATT
Organism: Microlaimidae sp. YZB2_3; assembly: GCA_030248175.1. Taxonomy (NCBI): domain Eukaryota; kingdom Metazoa; phylum Nematoda; class Chromadorea; order Desmodorida; family Microlaimidae; species Microlaimidae sp. YZB2_3. The sequence continues at coordinate 14,341 of JASAMX010020455.1, read as the reverse complement.
ATAAAGCTAAAAACTATAACTCGTCGAAAATCTATAAATCTTAAATATAGTTCATGCAAAATATGTCAGACGTGCATGTAAATGCTACAAAATTTCAAAAAAAAACATGAATAAGGTTGGATGATGGATTCGTCTGAAAACACAAAAATCAATGAAAAATTTCAATTTTGGGTGATCTTATAAGGCTAAGCTTTTTTTTTCGAATTTTTTACCTTACGACATCACGAAAAAAAATTAAAATAGTCGTTGTAAAAATGTCATGTTTTAGTAACAACTGGTTATTTAATTGGATATTCATTCTAAATTTCAACCATTAAAAACCACCAAAACAATTTTTTAGCCTATTTTATGAGGCATTACCGTACTAGCTCTAGGAATTAATCTATTAATAACTGTTTTCATCGTATATATTGAAACATTTATGCAAGTTGGATATACCTGTTTGAGAGTTATTTTTTGTATATATCCGTTTATTTTATATATACATTATATTTAACAGCTCCATTATTTTAAAACCGAAAAAAGACATTTTGAGCAACTTTTCAAAAGACAAAAATATTGTACAATATCATATTTTTTGACTTAGTAAATAGCTGTTTATATAGATTAGTAAAATATTTTGCCTGCTTTGTATAGATTAGCACATGTAAATACTATTTTAATACAATTTCTAGACAAACAATTTTAAAATTCCAAATATAAAATCTATTTTGGGTTTTTTAGATATATTTTGAGTTTTTCAGAGTTTTCTAAAACGTTGGCGTCAAAATGTTCCATAGAACCTGACAAAAATTTAACCATTCAGGGTGCAAATGTCATTGTTGTGAATTGACGTTTTTTTGTAGCTATTTGTTTAATTTAGGTTAGTTTTAAAGCACTTGAAAACACCAGAAAACATATTTTAAGCTACTTATGAAGCAAAACACTTTATTGTATAAAATAAAGATTTACCAATTTCTAATCCCAAACTCTACTACTATTGATGATTAATTCATGGTTTTTCATAATCAAACACACTTTAACAATAATTTTATATCATTTCAGAAACAAAAAAACTGTTAAGATTCATATTTCAAAAGGTATTTTTAAGAATATGTTCTTTCCCTTTACGAAAGTTAACATGTAAACTTGTTATTTCGACAGAATAACTTATTCCAAAGCTTGTTCTAATTGAAATTAAAATGCCCAAGTGAGCTGATTATTTATAGAACAAATTTAATTTTGTGGAAAGAAAAGTTGTTGTAAGTTTTAAAATCACCAATCACAAACAATAAAACCAAATTTTAGTTCAATTGTAAGCAAATATTTTCACGCTTTTTAAAATCCATTGTTCTAAAGGGTTGTAACCTCGCGCGTTTAGAGGACTCCGGAAAAAATACCTTCTGCAAAATATCTCCCGGAAAAAATATCTTCTTTCAGCAGTAAATTATTCAGTATTATTAAAAACTTTTAAAGGTTTTTTAAACTTTTTTATGTCGTTTTAGCTTGATTTTGAGATTTCGCTTAGGCGGACGCAGGGCTAATTAGCGTATGGGGTGGACGGTTGGAAGTGGGTACTACAGGGGCGGGTCCACTAAACGCGTGCTGACTACGTGCTATTTTAGCACGTTGTTTAAAACTCTTGTTAATGTTTTAATTTTTGAGTTTTTTCTCGAAAAATCTAACAGAACTTTTTGTTTGCATGGCACAAATTGATATTTTATTAAATTTTATACATATTTCTTGTATATACAAACTATTAAAGCAATAACCCGTAGTTACGGGTTAGCAAAACTCCTAACTACGGTTTAAGGCTTTATTAAATTTTATTTCAAACAAATATGCATAAAACTCTTTAATATTAATTTATTCTATCTAAAAAAAAGAGTCCCAAAAGTTTTCTCAAAAAAAACCCAGAAATTAAAACATTAACAAGAGTTTTAAACAACGTGCTAAGATAGCACCTAGTCAGCACGCGTTTAGTGGACCCGCCCCAGAAGGCTCCGCTGATCCACAGTTTTATTGGGCGGAGACTTTTAAAAGAATTTATTATTACAGAAGATTTCCTGGCCCGCCATATAAAAATATTTATCTCAATTTTTTAATATTCCTGAACAACGTATGTTTTTGATAAAATTCTTTTAAAAATGATGTCAGTTGATGAAACTAAAAAAACTAAATTTTTTTAAAATAGCAAGAAAAATATTCGTATTAAATTTTAAATTGCTCCAAATTTTATACTGCTAGTAATAATGTTATTACTATTTGCAATTACTAAATTGCCTCATAAGAACAACAAATCATTGCGAGGGATTCTCTCGTGGAATGCAAAGCTTCTTTAAAACCAATCATCCGAGCCTGTGCAAATTTATTCAGGACGCTTTCATGCTTAGTTTATTTTATTATTAAGAAATTTTTATATTCTTTACTTAATTTAAACAATTTTTTGTAAAAAAACATAAATTTTATAGCTTTATTAATTAAATTTCATGTTTTTTTCAATTAAAAATAAATTTAAAGTTAAACGTTTAATAAAAAATAATTGGTGTTAATAATTAAAATAAATAACCCAAAAGCTTAAAAACAACCAAAAAATTATTTTTACTAAATGTTGTTAATAAATATATTTATTGATTAAATTTATTCATGAAAGTTGTAAAAATAAATTGAAATATTTTTTGCAAACAAAAAACATTTAAAATTAAATTTAAACATTATAAAAACATTAAAAAAACAATTAAAAATATTTTAAAACTATTTTACACAATTCTAAAAAAAATTAACAAGAAACAAAGAAATCAAATATTAAAATCCGAAAAAACCTACGATTAGTACGCTAAAACAACAATTATAAAATATAACAAAAAATAAATCATTTAAACAATTAAACAAAAAACCCACCACATTTTCACAGCTAAAATAATGCCATCGTACTACACTAATAGATTGTTTACGTTATAAAAAACCCTATAGAAAAGTCGCCCTCGGTTTTTAGGGGCCTCGGTTTTTAGGGGCCTCGGTTTTTAGGGGCCTCGGTTTTTAGGGGCCTCGGTTTTTAGGGGCTTCGGTTTATAGGGGTCTCGGTTTTTAGGGGCCTCGGTTTTTAGGGGCCGGGGGGGGGGGGGGGGGGGGGTGGGGGTGGGGTTTGGGGTTTTGGTTTTGTTTTTGTTTTTTGGTTTTTCCGTTCGGGCTTTCTTTTTCCATCCTCAACAAGCACACAAAGTGACCGATAGCAGAAAACGGTGGTCTGTCATGCAGTTATGTCAAAACTGATCGCTAAAATTGATAAATAATGGTTACATTTCAAAAAATTACTCTACACTACCTACTAGAAAAATTTTTTAAGTAAACATGTCTCTCCAACAAAATGTCCATTTTTCGGTATCATCGGATAAAATGGGATTTTACCGAAAAAAAAAACACTGACATAATTACGAGAAAATTAAACCTTGCTGCTATATTTCTACAACATATTGTTTACAATGTTTCTTTGTCCCAGTACTCTCAAAAACACTTTTTGAATAGGCTGGCGCTCGATGCCCAATATACCGTTTTTAAAACTGTTTTGCCGAAAATTCTAAACTATCGGTGTCCAGTCGGGGAAATCTTTATTACTCGTTCAGTGTCTATCGGATTAATTGCCTTTCAATCGGCGCCACAATGTCGCGGACAAGACATAGACGTTAAGTCTAGATAACTCCACACCTGCAGGGTGATAATAAGTGTAAAAATCGTCGTCATTACAGCAAAATGAGTCACAGTCTTTATAAAATACACGATAACTGTGAACCGACCTGTGGCCTCTATGATGTTGTTTCAAATCTACAATAGGTCAAAATCGCAAACATTTTATACGCACTGTGACTTCTTCTGCCGTAGTAAAGACGAAATGCCCTGTGCTCATGTTTGCCGACAGTTCAGGATTAACATTGACAATTATGTTTTTGTTAACAAGGATTACTGAATAATATGTTAAACAAAGTAATAAAAAAACGAAAAAATAAACATTAAGATTTTACACAACAACCCCTATAATTTAAAACTGTTATTTAAACCACAATTATTATAAATACAAGTCATATTGTAATTTTTGATACAGTTTTGACGGTTGCATTTCGGATTTGATTTTGATTTTTACTATAGTGCTTTAAGACTTTTCGATTTGTACGTGTTTATAGTATACTAACTATAATTTTGTCGGTTATGGGTAATTTTAGACTTTATTGGGCTTGAATTTAGATAAGTGTTCATACATGCTCTGAAAAATAAACTTAAAAAATTTTTGCAAAATTTTTTTGGTGTTATATATTTTGGACACTTCAGGTAATATATAAAACAGAATTAAAAGTCATTAAGGATGGAAATACTGTTATACCTCACACATGCATTTATGTAGACTTTCTTTATGTTTTGTAGTGTTTTAGAATTTTATCAGTATTTTTTTAAAATAAATTTTAAAAAAACACAAAATAAATTGTAATTCAACGATACCAAACTATTTTCCGTGGTTTTAGTCGTAATTATTTTGCTGAACAATAGTACTTTTTGTTTAACTCGAGGTTGTGGCGCAGTGGAAGAACGTGGGTCTTGCATGCTGGAGGTACCTGGATCGAATCCCGCACTGAGACATTGTGACACTGCATTGTTATAATATTGTTTGTTAATATTGCTATGTGTAGTATTTGGTTGCACCATTAGTGCTGAGTACCATCGGCATTGCGTATTCTGATTTATTCGAAATAAATAAACTTTTTTAAAATTTTTCGACCATTGATTTTGTTTAGCAAAAACCCTTCTATTTTTTAAAGTTGGCTTACTTAACCCTCATATATTATTTTTTGAAATATTAAACCTGTTTATAATTTGCAATAGCTAGCGCCGAATGTGCAATATGGAAAAAGTTTAAAAATAATAGCACACACATCATGTCCCATTTACGGGAAATATCCTATAGCCTGCTCTTTACTACTATGCAAATCATCTGAGCGATTTATTATAACAATTTGACAAGATTTCCCTAAATTTAAGTCGAATATGCAAGGCCGAACCGGACTGAGCATAATCAAAAAATACGCATAACAACAATATCAATATAATATCATCATTTTCACGTGGAGTGTTTCTGCCGGGACTCGATCTTGCAAGTTTCAGTATACGCCAGACGAGAATTTTGTCGCTGCGCCACGACAATTGGCATATCAAAAAGATATGCGGAAATTGGGTAATTTCCCCATAGTGGACTATTGTTTTTAGTATGTTGTGCATTTTAATTGTAAGTTTCAATGCAGGCTTCTTCTCAGAAAACACATAAAAATTGTTTGATTTCGGTACAATATACATTGTATAAAAAACTTTATTAGTTTCTTTTTGTTAGAATAAAGTTATAAAAGCTTATTAATTACAAAAGTCGAACCGAACACAATTACAAGAGTTGCTTGGTTGGTCTGACCAATTTTTGCATTTTTACATACAGCAATCTACTAAATAATGTCAAATTTAAACTTATTATCAAAATAAAAAAAATATGGTGTTTTTTTGGCGCGCAAAACATTGCCTAAATAGTCACGCTATCTGTCAATAAAAAAGTCAAACAAGTTTTCGTTTGCACCTTGGATAATCGAAATTACTGTCCACCGTGACAGTCCGTCTACGTCCTAAACTACCGTGAATCCACCGTGACAGTCCATCTACATCCTAAACTACCGTGAAAAAAAAATGTAATTTAACAAAAATTAGATTAACATCTGGTCGCGTATAAATGTTTCAAGTACGTGGATAAACATTTTTCTTGTGGATATCGATAGCGATCGATGTTTTTTTTGTTTACTCGAGTCCAATGTAAACTTCGCCCAATCGCGAGGTTATTTTATTTATCTTAGAAAAGTTTTCAGATTAAAAAAAATGTAGCCTTTTGTAACAGAGTGTAAACGAAACTTGTCATCGGTAGGTAATTAGATATCACCCGCCGGGTCCCGGCGCGGTGGTGAAAAACAAATCAAAATCACCTTTTTAATAACGTGGAATTTACGAACGGCGATAGTATCTGGAGGAGTAAATTTTTCACGAGGAATTTACTATACTATTACAATGTCAGTACGCGAAAAGTGAAGAATTTGTTAAATCAGTTAATAGTCGTAAAAAATACCGCGCAGGAGTGTGAGCTCTGCGTTTGTTGGAATAAATCTAGAGATTGTGTGTAAAGATACAGTAATCCCTACAGACGGGTTGTCTGAAAAATTCAGGGGGAGTTTGTTTATGCACATTTGTTAAATAAAAAACTGATTTAATTATAATGTTACATTTTAAGAGATATCAAATTTTTGAATTTAATAATTTTAAGTTAAAAATACAAACAAATTAGTGCGCATAAGACTAGTAGTATATTTTATTTCACAAAACATAAAAAAATTTAAATTGTATGGTGGGTTGGTGGTTTACTAATTATGTTTTTTTTCCGAAATTCGGTCAAGTGATTTTTTGGACATCATCGGTGTTGGTGTTGTGCTAAAAATATAAAAATAACCACAACCGCATTTGAAAATTATCAAAAATGTAAGAATTCCCAAAGCATTATCACAAGTTAAATAAATATTGGGGTAGCCAACTTAAATTCGGCCAGCCTTAATTTCGGCCACCGATTGTAATTTTTGCTGATGCGCATAGCAAAATTATGAAATCGGCAAAATTATAAAAACAAAATTATGTAATCGGCTATGCGCATAGTTAAGGCCCGACCGGATCCATGATTTTGGATCCGCCCGGACCGGACCGGATCCAAAGGTAGATCCGGCCGGACCGGATCCGGATCCGGATCTGAAAGATAGAATTTTAAATCAATACTAATAACTATAATAAAATAATAAGTTGGCATTGTACTTGCTAAATACAAACTACCAAAGCAAAAAAAAGTAACATTTAATACACCAACAGTTATATTTGTGTTCAAAATAATCTGAATAGACCAGATAATAACACTAAAAATATATGTTCTAAATATAAATAAAAATAAAAATAAGTAAAATAAAAATATAAAAATTATCTACTGATTAAAAAACACCGACAAGAAAACGCGCAACATAAAAATGCAGTAAATCAAAATCTTAATTGAAGTTAGTATAAGCATAAAGCACGAGCACGCAAGAGCAAAGTATCAAAGAACAAACCAAATATCATACAGAAGCAAATATATATAAAAAAAAACACATAGGAATGTGAACTATGCGGCATAGTTATGAAATGAACTGATATGGCCAGATAGATGACATGACGATCTATCTAGACATTTTGCAGTTCATTTCATGATTTTACGCATGAAAAAACAAACAGCCGGTGGCCGAAATTAAAGCTTGGCCGACTTTAAGTCAAACACTTTACATTATGTACATTTGCAGGAGTTGTATATTGTTGTGTAAAGGCTGGTTCATACTTATGACAAAACGTCCTTTGGACAAAGTCCAAAGGACAAAAGTCCTTTGGATTTTACCAAAGGAAAAATACAGTGTAAAAATGTCCTTTGGACTTTGTCCAAAGGACAAAATCCAAAGGACAACGTATTCATACTTTTTGCATTTTGGACTTTTCCCTTTGGATTTTGTCCTTTGGACAAAGTCCAAGGGACAAATTTTAAGTAGCATTCATACTTCGTCCAAAGGAAAAAGTCCAAAGGACGTTTTAACTTGTCCAAATGACGTTTTGGCTTTTCTAAAATTGTCCTTTGGACTTTGTCCAAAAGACGTTTTGTCATTTTATTAACACAACATATTTATCAAAATCAGTCAAACATAAAACTATTTTAAAACAGGTGTTTTAATTTTTTTAATGAAATATAAATTGTTAAAAATTCAACAAAAAGTTTGAAATTATGTTTTTAAAACATCCCAAAACATTAAAAACGCCGTAATTCCTAATTACGTGAAACTTCTGAAGTTCTGTCAAATTTTCAAAGTTCTGTCTATTAATAATGGTAGACTTTATAAAGATTTTTTTATCTTTGAATCTTACGTAAGTGAGATTCATGTTTATTTTTGGGTCCAAGTTCCCTCGGCTCCATCGACCCTAAACCAATTTAATTAATTAATTAATATTAAATTTAATTAATTAATTAAAATTAAATTTAATATTAAAAACTAATTAATTTACGACGTGATTTTTGTTGATTCTTTGTTAGCAGAATTCCGCAATCGATTAAAGTCACATAGGGAATAATTTGCATACAATTTGGCTAAAAAGTGCGCTCGCAACTGCTGTCGAGGCACTTTAATTATTTTTGTTTAAAAAACGCGCCAAACTGCTGATAGTACTATCTATATATAAATAGACGTATAAATAGTGTGTGTGTGTGTGTGTGTGTGTGTGTGTGTGTGCGTGCGTGTGTGCGTGCGTGTGTGTGTGTGTGTGTGTGTGTGTGTGTGTGTGTGTGTGTGTGTGTGTGTGTGTGTGTGTGTGTGTGTGTGTGTGTGTGTGCGTGCGTACGTGCGTGCATACGTGCGTGCGTATGTGCGTGCATGCGTACGTGCGTGAGCGCGTGCGTGCGTGTGTTTCCTAACTTTGAATCACCCAACAGATTAAGGTGAATGAGGTATAATTGGAAAGCTTATATCCCGGGGAATGTCGCAAGGGGGTGAAATTTTAAAAAAAATTTTATGGTCATTTTTAAACTGAATAACGCATTTTCACCAAAGGGATTTTGGGAGTTAAAAATTTTTTTGTCTTCGAATCGGCTCAAACTTATTGGTAAGAGGAATTAGCCGTTGTAAAGCTAGGTTTTTTGGAAAAAATGAACATGGACATCATTATACTGGACGTTTTTTCACTAAAGAAGGAAATGACTTTGCTCCCCAACCACAAAAAAGATTGGGCTAAATGGAATATTATTGCAAAGCTTACAGTCCGAAGAATGTCATAGGACGGTTGAAATTTAGAAAAAATTATTTATAAACATCTTTAGCCTGGACAACACATTTTCACAAAAGGGGAAAACCTATGGACTTTGGAAAGTGATTTTTTTTGTTTTTGAATTGGCTTAAACTTATTGGGTAGAGTAATTACTCAATAAAAAGCCAGAATATTATATTTTTTGGAAAGATTAACATGGACTCCTCAACCACAAAAAGGATTGGGCTAAATGAGATATCATTGAAAAGCTTACAGGGGTTAAAATTAAAAAAAATAACATGGACATCTGTATGCTGGACAAAGCATTCTTACCAAGAAGACAGAAAGGATCATACTTGCTAATTACTAAACGAAGTGAGTTAAATGAGATATTATTGCAAAGCTTACAATTCAGGGAAGTATCACAGAGGAATGAATTTCAAAAAACTGGCAAATGAATCTGAGAAATACAGATATAACTATTTGTCAGCCGTAGGGCTGACACGGGCTACTTGTTATTTAAATAAATATTGTAAGAAACGACCAATCAGCTGCGTGCCAAAGATGCATATGCAAATTTTTTCTTATGTGACTTTAGTCGATTACAAAAGTCACGCGCTCGCTCAGTTCGCCTTATCTACTGTTTTAAGATGAGTAGCGGTACTGTATTTATGTAAAATTTCCATAATCAACGATTTTTCCCGTATATGTTTTGGGTTTTATATCTGTTCCGCGTCTGCTAGGATTATGAGAAAATAATACTGCTACACAAACTCAGTGCAAATTTACACAATTTTTGCCATTTATAATGGCAGTTTAAATTTTTGCCCCTAAATGTTTTTTTTTTGTTCATAGCAATTAACGAAGGAGCTCAAAAAAGAATTTCAATTTTATCCAAAGAGTTTAATTTTTACATAAAATCGCATATTATTCCTTAATTATGTATAAATTCATTATTTTCTTTTAAAAAACAAATATAGTTCTCAAAACTTGTGTAGCAAGCTTTAAGTTTTAAATAGCTTTTTGATTACTTTATGAATATCAATACCTAAAATTTAAATAAAATTTGTTTTAAATAATTGGACCTTTTAAATGATTTTTTTGTTGAAAATCAAAAAATTTTACTGCTTTAAAAATACAGCAGGAATACCTTTCAGCTAAGCAATTTGTCATCGTGCTGGATGAATGATTTCTAGAATTTCTACTTAATCTTGAATCAACCGATTGTACTGTCAACTTTTTTTTAAGCCGTTTTTCATAACTATTGGCGGGATTTGCTTGAATGGTGTTTCTAGAAGTACGTAAAATTTAGGATCATAAAGTGTTAGAAAAACATAAATTTTTGGGTTTACATAATGTTTTTTCGGTATTAATTATTCTTTTTTTTATGAGTTGTTACGAATTCATACTTCGTATCAGATGTCCAAATTTTTTTTACAAGTTAAATTTTTAAGCAATTTTAAAATGTTTTAAAACTTTAACAAGGATTCACGAATTGTTTCAAAATTAAAATATAAAATTTACTATCAAAAATTCAAATACAATGCATTTTTTAATAGAAAAACCAAGTTTTTTACATCAAAATTTTACATTAAATAATTTACATGAAATAAATTATATACCAAAACGCAAAGTTTTCATTAGCAAAATAATTTCATTAAATAATTTACATGAAATAATTAACATTATTCCGAAAGTTTTAATTCTAAAAACATAAAATAAACGCACGTTTTCTGGAATTAATTGCTACAAAACGGTACGGGGTCTTTAGAGCCACAAGCAGGGAACTTGGAGCCATGAGAAATTTTTGGGAACTTGGAGCCACGAGTAATGGGAACTTGGAGCCTTTAAGAAAAAATTGGTTTGGGGTTAGATTTAGGTTTCGCTTAGGCTTAGGTAAACGTTTTAACTATTTTTATTTCGGCTCCAAGTTCCCTACTTACGGCTCCAAGTTCCCCACTTACGGTTCCAAGTTCCCCATTTTTGGCTCCAAGTTCCAGCTCCAAGTTCCCAAGTCTCCATCGACCCTAAATCCTATAAAACTTTAAAACCCGTGCAGAAATTGCGATCAAAGCCATGAGACCGAAGTTGCGGTAACAATTAACATATTATATTCTCATAGGATAGATTCTCAACCATATTTCGAGCGCAAAACAGGGGGGGGGGTCTGTTTTAAAAATCAAAACACCAAATTTGTCAAACGAAAAACAGGGATTGGGTTTCCAAACACGATTAAAAGAATGAAAAATTTAAAGACTTTAAATTGTAGCTTGCAAATAAGTATTTTAGATCTTCCTGAAAGAAAAAAATTCCTAAAAAAACAGAACGAAAAAATAAAGCAAGAAAAAAAGAAAATAACAAATTTTTTTGCTATGCAGAAAATCATTCGACAAAAATAACATTTTCTATAAATTTAGATAGAAAATCCTTTTCAAAAGTTATTTTAAATTGTTACTTTTGTAACGAAGCTCCAGAAAGAGTGTTTATTGACGATACTTCATACAAAGTTTTATCCTCAAAGCTTGGCTTCATCATGTTATTTTGAGTTTTATCCTAAAAGAAAATATACTGTAGTAGCAACAGAATAAAAACTACAACTTTTCTTAAATTTTCAAATCAAGTATTTAAATCAGCACATTCCAAACAACGCTCAACAACGCTTAATTTTAATTAGTTTTTTAAGACTGCTAATTATGTATATTTGATTTCGACGTTAAATAAAGGAGTTTTAATCATAAAAAAAACCTTTAAATTTCCATAATATTCAAACTTGCTAATTATTTTTCCCAGACATCTTACTGGTTTTGACCACTCAAATTGCATGCTATAACAGTAAATATATCGTACATCGTCAACCCGTACGGATTTTGGTGGCATACTGTAGTACTTAATACTACAGTAATAAAATACTGGTTGCGCCGGTAACCGCAGTAACTCAAAGAGTGCAATTGAAAAGGAAAATTTAATTACTGGAAAAGCAGTCGTTCGAATATTTATTTAATTAGTGTGTTTATTGCAAACTAAACCATTAAAAAAATCCGTATTTTGCAGTCAAATTAAACTTAAAAATTATCTTAGGTTATTATTTTGCCATTACAATAAGCATAATCAATAAGTAATTGTAATATTATGGGGCTTTTTTAATGAGAAATACGGACGTTTTAATAAAACGCATAATAAAAATACATCAATAAAAGTAAGTTTACAATAAAATACTACAGTTATTATCTATTAGCAAGAATACATGAAAATTAATTAATAAAGAAAAGAAAAATGAGAAATGAAGAACAAATTATACGGGCTATGTGTGGATCCAACCTAAATGCATACGTATGCATATGTTTATATGCATACGTATGCATATGTGATGCATACGTATGCATAAATTCATATGCATACGTATGCATATTTTTTTAGTTATATGCATACGTATGCATTTTTCCGCAAAGTATATGCATACGTATGCATTTTTTTGAAACTTTTATGCATACGTATGCAATTTTTTCTAACTTTTATGCATACGTATGCATAAAAGTTACAAAAAAAGGCGTACGTATAAGTTGCAAAATATGCATACGTATGCATATTTTGGAAATTAAAAAAAGTTTTTTTTTCGTTTTTTAAAAAAAATATGCATATGTATGCATATTTTAGAACTTATATGCATACGTATGCATTTTTCCGGAAAGTATATGCATACGTATGCATTTTTTTGTAACTTTTATGCACACGTATGCATAAAAGTTAGAAAAAATGCATATGTATGCATAAAAGTTTCAAAAAATGCATACGTATGCATATACTTTGCGGAAAAATGCATACGTATGCATATAACTAAAAAAAATATGCATACGTATGCATAGGAATTTATGCATACGTATGCATAACATATGCATACGTATGTATATAAACATATGCATACGTATGCATTTAGGTTGGATCCACACATAGCCCGTATAATTTGTTCTTCATTTCTCATTCTTCTTTTCTTTATTAATTAATTTTCATGTATTCTTGCTATGCATGCATGTATTTTTGTTTTTAAATAGATAAGATTATCAAATAAATGTACTGTGTGCGATCCACAAGCAACACAGTTTACTAAAAGTAAAAAGAAAAACAATGTGCTTGCTAAAAATTGCTCAGAAGGCTAGAGCTTAGTTTGAAGCTCCAGCACTAACACTGAGCATGCACTACATAAACCACGTTAGTCTTAACTAAAAAAAAGAAGAATTATATTGAGAACTTGGTAAACAAGAGAATGGGTGTTAAAAGAAGCAACAATAATGTTGGTTAGTTTAGTAATTTTTTAAAAACATTGACCGATACAGCAGTAACCTGAGAGGCATTTAGAGCATTCCAATTAGAAATAGCGCGGTTAGGAAAACAGTATTTTCTTGCATCAATTCTACTTTCCTCAATTTGCAATTTAAATGGGTGACCTCTAGTTGGGTTTGTGTTGAAAGAAAAAAAGATTTTGTGGAAGAAGGCTAAATTTACCATTTATTATTTTATATATTTCGCATAAATCATTTTTATCTCTTCTATCTGAAAGTTTTTCAAGTTTAAAATAGGCTAGGCGATTTTCATAATTGGTGTACCCGAGACCACAGCATCTAAATAATCTTCTTGTGTAGTATTTTTGAACCTTTTCTATTAAGTAAGAATCCTTTATTAAATAGGGATTCCAGATTACACTGCCATATTCTAACAGTGGTCTGATGTACAATTTATAAGCTTGTATTAAATTTTTCACTGATTTAGCGGTAAAAGTACGAAAAATTAATGCAGATCTTTGCAGAGCACTTTCAGCTATTTTTTGACAATGATGTGAAAATTTTAAATTATTAGACATGTAAATCCCAAGATCTTTTACTGTTGTAGTTTGTTTTAAAATTTTATGATTTACTCTGTAAATATATCCACAGGAGTTGGTTGCAGTTCCAATATGGGAAGTTTCACACTTATCTTCCGCAAGGTTAAGTTGCCAGGTTTTTGACCACTCAGCAACTTTTTCCAGGTCTTGTTGCAAGTTTTGAACTTGGAGATTCATAGAATGTTTGTCATTATGTAAATACTCTGTATAAATTTTTGCATCGTCTGCAAATAATTTAATTTTGGAGTGTTTTACACAACTAATTATATCATTAATATATATCAAAAACAGTAGTGGGCCCAAAACTGAAACCTGTGGAACAGAACTGGTTACTTTGTAGGAGGAAGAAGTGGAACCATTAATAACTACTTTTAATGTCCTTTTAGTTAGAAACGAACTAATCCAGTTTAGAAAATTTCCTTCAACTCCATACTTTTTTAGTTTGTACAAAAGCTTTTGATGGTAAACAGTGTCAAAAGCCTTGGCAAAATTCAAATATATTACATCTACAGATTTTTTGTTTTTCAAAGCCAGAGTCCAATCATATAATACCTCTATTAGTTGCGTAACTATTGAATTTTTGTCCTTAAAACCGTGCTGAAACCTAGATAT
>JASAMX010020454.1:0-12707 GCA_030248175.1 Microlaimidae sp. YZB2_3 | reverse complement strand
AATATTCTATATTTAAACGGCTTTACAGTTTGTACATTGATTATTGTAGTAGGATTTTTAAACTGTATACGTAAAAACTTGTAGCCGTCAAAATTTTTTGAAAACTTGAGCCACAAAAAAATACAATTCGCAGCCGAAAAGACAAAAAATAATTTGGTTTAAGGCTGATTTATACTTATGACAAAACGTCCTTTGGACAAAGTCCAAAGGACAATTTTAGAAAAGCCAAAACGTCGTTTGGACTTTTTTCTTTGGACGAAGTATGAATGCTACTTCAAATTTGTCCTTTGGACAAAGTCCAAGGATCTGGCTGAAAACAGTGGACAGGCTTAGTATTATTTTTAGGCAAAATATTAGGCTTTGGCTTAAGCTTAGGTATAGAATTGTGTTTAGGTTTTAAGTCAATAATGTTACTCAATCTACGCGACACATGTCTCGCTGAAAACAACAATTGGCTACATCGCTGAGGCTTGCGTTTATACTTCATTTTGGACTTGGCTATAAAGGCTAAGTTTTAAGCTATATATCAATAATAATTGTTTATTTAGTTGATCATTACTTTTCAATATACACGACAGATGTATATTGAAAATGATTCAGCTGAAAACTGCGGACGGTTACAATGCTGAGGCTCATTCTTAGGTTGGGGCTAAAGTTTAGGCTTAGCCTTCATTTTAAACTTGGCTATAGGCTAAGGGTATATCAAAAATAACTATGTTTATTTAGTGGATCATTACTTCTCAATCAACGCGACGGATATCTCGCTGAAAACTGCGGACGGCTACATTGCTGACACCTACAACGGAAATCCGACTATCAGCGGTCAACTGGCGAATCGTGATAACGATGCTAATTGTTTCTGCCTCCATCGCGTCTACATTTTGTACCATCCGCTTTTGGGTTTGTTTTTCTTCAAGAAAACATTATTCAATAAAAGATTTAGCTTAGGTTGCGAATTGGGAAAAAACGGTTTACTATTTATGTTCGTTGGTCCATGTTCGCGTTTGTCCATGAGAGTAAACCTTGCTTGGACCGAGAGCTTCAAAGTTTACTGCGGCATTCTTTAAGAACACGCCAATAAATTAAAATAAGCAAAATATCATTTTTTTATTTTTATTTATTTTATCAAAAGACAGGAACATACATAAGCTAGGTTACACTGCACTGAATTTGTATGCGTCTTACACATACACATAAAACTCATTTACACATTAAAATAGCCACAGTAAATCAATCATTTTCAATCTCAAAACGATTCGCGATTCATGTTAAAGCTTAGCTTGATTTGAAGGTTTTGTTTAGGCTATTTAGTTCCCTAATCTAAGTTTCATAATTCATGGTTAAGGCTGTTCTTGAATTTTATTTTGACAACTTCCTGAGTTTGATTATGATTCAAAATTATAGTTTAATTCAATAGTGTGCTTTTAAAAATTGCGGTTTTTATTAGTTCCTACATAGGGAAACTATATAGTTTACTGTTGATGTGTTGGTCAATGTTCATGCTTGTCCATGTGAGTAAACCTTAGGTTTACTAAAGTTTACAATTCAAGGTTAACTTTCTTGAACCAAGCGTCCACATTATGTTTTAATTTAATAGATATTCATTAAAAGTGCAAGTTTTTTCATACGTAAAGACGTAAAAACAGCAGCATAGTAGCATTTGACGACAGGAGTCTTAAAACCAGCAAAGTATATCATTCATATTAAGTAATTTTTATGTTAAACCTAAAACTATTTCGTATCACATAATATTGTAGTCATTTTTGATTCAAATTTTTAAAATAATCTGCGCTAGCCGAATGGCTAACATGGAAATTAAATTGCTCTCACAATTGTTTAAAGCAAAGTACAAAAATTGATTTATTATTACTGATTTTTTAGTAGCCGCAATACCCTAAATATTATCTATTGATTCTTCTTAGGTTTTTCATTCAGTAAATTTAGTTTAATAAAAAGGGTTATTACATAAAAATTATTTAATATTACAAGAAAATTCTACTGATTTCTTTTAAATGTAACACTTTTAGCATTAAATTGATTTAAAAATTAATTTAAAAAAAATTGCAGTTCTAAGTGAAACTGCAGGCTTAAAGGTTGCCGCTATGCGACCTTTATTAAATTCGGGAACGGCCCGTTTCACTCCCACCACTTCGCTCCTGAACCATTTCGCTCCCAGGAAATTTTTGCAAATTTATTATTTTTTGCTGAGACCAACCTCGCTTTTGGCTTATTTCGGCCAATTTTATAAGTTTATCGCAAAAAAAAAGATTTGTTTGATTTTTAGGTTTCGATTTCGCTTAGCCTTAGAAAAATGTAGGGTCATCTTTAAGAGTGTCCCAAAAAATGCGTTCACAAAATTTGCCAGGAGCGAAGTGGGCCGGGAGCGAAGTTGCGGGTGCGAAATGTCCCCAATTCCTTTTTAGCGGAATGGCCAATCTCCCCGCACCCAATATTAATTTTGAATACGCTTGAATAAACTAATTTGTGAGAAAAGCCACGCCGTTGTATAAACCACCGTTGCACGCATGTAACACGATTGAAAGATCCGAGTCACGCCACTGGATATGTTTTGTGAACGCATTTTTTGCGACGCTCTTAAAGATGAAAACCAAATCACTTTCTGACTTATCGTTGTAGTTTTTTTTTTTCAAAACATATCCAGTGGCGTGACTCGCATCTTTCTATCGTGTTACATGCGTGCAACGGTGGTTTATACAACGACGTGACTTCTCTCACAAATTACAGAAGTATTCAAAATTAATATTGCGTGCGGGAGACTGGCGGTTCCGCTAAAAAAGTTCCCGCGGTGCCGTCACGTTTCCTACGTATTTGTAAAGTCACACCGGCGCTTCAACCATCGTTACTCGCACGTGTGACGACGGCAATTTTAAAGTTATGCCGTTCGTTTGTGCGGTCAATTTAACATTGGATAAATATTTTTGGCTGCCCTGTTTTAGAAGATCATTACTACACTATCGACTATAACGAAGCGATAGGAGCTTCCGGAAACGGCTACCTGGGTCTCAACAACAGAGGAAGGGCCGGGGTAAATGGTTACGCCGTACCCAGGTATGGCGACTGCGGAGCCACCGTACCCGTCTTCCGCTTTTACGATCACACCAACCAAGGTATGGAGCAATCAATAAATTGACGTTAAAAGCGTTAATATACTATATGTCATCCGAAATTTATCTAGGGATTTTTGTATTTTAACAATGCAATATAAAACTGAATTTTTTTTTATTTTTAATTAGTGGCTGAACTTCTTAAGTTCAGCCACTAAGAGTTAAGAGAGATTGAAGTCTGATAGATCTGTTCGCAACTGTTGGCTCCCCTGAATTTTTTGGTTGAAAAACCGCGCAAGAAAATAGATCACTGAACGTCTAATTTGCTGCGAACAGTACGCAAATTAAATAACGCGTGCTCTGAGCTACACGCAAATTAAAGACCCTGTATGCAAGACAATTATTATGTAAGATTCATTGGTTAAAAGCAAAACACCAATTGGTAGTTACTTAGAAAAATAGACGACTATTAATAATATTTGGCAGAAAAAAACCTATCAAAAGCCTTAAAATGAGAGCCATTTTTCCGAAAAAAAAACACTAAAAAGTCGACTATGGCGTTTCGTTTTTTTTAATTTACCATATACCTTGTTTCTTCCGTTTAAAAATGAAGAAAATTACAAAACTTTATTTATTATAAGTTTTATGTCTAAAACGGTTTGTTTAACTAGTTTTTAATTTAAAAATTATTGTTTATTTTTCGAAATTAACCGTTATTTATAAAAAATATTACAGACAAAAAATACAACACCGTCGCCGAGCTTTTTTCCAAAAAATACTCCAATTAATCTAGGGTAGTGCATTTAATTTCGGCACTTTTTCGTTTTTCCAATGTAACTTTTCACTGTATGGCCTGATTTTTATGTTTGATAGCTCATTTTAAAGCTTTTACGATACTGCGTTGCGCCATAAAAAATTTACTGTACGAAAGTTGTTTTTTTACTTAATTAAATCAGTTTTTAAAAAAATGGAAAATTGCCGAAATTTAATGTATGCATTTAATTTCGGCACTTTACAAACAATCGATTGTTTCTCAGTCAAAAAATCATCATTTTCAAAAATTTAAAAACCTATCATTATCTCCAGACAGTTTTCTTTAATTTAAGCTTTTACTTGTTGTTCAACGTGTAATTGGCAAAAAGTTACAGCTAAAATGCTAAATGGTATCAAAATGAGGAAAATTTGGGAAAAAAGTGCATTTAATTTCGGCACTTTTTAAAAAGACCCCCTTAATCGAGTTTAAGTGCAGTGCTATGACTCCTACACATTTCAACGTTGTCTTTTAACTATTTACAACTACAATTTACCACCAGACCACTAAATTCAACCCGTTTTTACCTACAGAAATAGTGTGCCGAAATTACACTATTTTATTTTATAACGATTGCTCACCACAGACGCAACGTAGAACCACGGGGACTAAAAATTCGGAAAATAGACTAAATTTTACCAGGGGCCTATTTCATAAAAATTGCATGTAATTAATTTACCGCTGTAAATTAATGAACGCATATTTTTCTTTTGTATTTTTAATTAAAAAGTATATTAATAAAATTGCGTTTAGAATTTAAGAAATTACATCTCTTTAAATTCCGTAAATTTCACAGTTACGTACGTATTTTCTAATTAATAATAAAATAAGAAAATTAAATGCGTTTATTAATTTACAATTATAATTTCAAAATCTTATGAAATAGGCCCCAGGACGTTTATTTTTACCATTTTTGCGTTCTGATGCTGTTCAAGAGTAACAGTTTTTTTTAATTTTGGCGTTCTGATGCCCTGTTCTAAAACGAGTCATTTTTTTAAATCACACAATTTCACTTTCACTTGAAAATATCGAAACATAACAAATAAAAAGCACACGACAGTCCTTAACATATAATTAGCTCTAATTTGAGCTATCAAACGTCGTATTCCGTCCAGAATTACCAAAGATATAGTCCAAAATCAAAAATGCCCAATTGGAAAAAGTGCCGAAATTAAATGCACTACCCTATTAATTATCGGAAACTGTACGAAATTTAGGTTTTGGATATCTGAGCTTCCTTTTTGGGAAGTTGCGACAAAAACTATCCTTTATGATTTATTTAGGATACCCGTTATTTAAACTATTTTTATATGGTTTTCGGTTAATTTAGCTATGTAATCTTTCTTGAATTTCCAGTTAAATCTCCTTTTGTGACGCATTGTAGTTAATCGCTCATTTATCATAATAACATGCAAATATATCCGGCATCCACCAAACGCACACCTAAAACACTGTAATGGGTGGTTTTATAGTATTTGTATTGTGCTGAATGTCAGCGTTTTATCTACGATATGTTTATTGTATAAATCGTCAAAATTTTAAATGTTTTCCATAGTTTTTGTGTTTCAGATCACATTTATTTGACTGACATTGCGGCCAGAGATGCTCTTCTCGGATTGTCCAGCAGTTACAATTACCAAGGAGTTAGATTCTATATTTGGCCTTAGACATAATCAACTGCTAGTGATATTTTTATTCATTTTTGAATAAATATATAATTCGAAGAAATCTTATTATTTAAAACTCTATTTTTTGACATGTAACTATAATTGTATATTGCTTTTTGAAATTTCCCATTGATACGAGTATACTTATTTTTCATTCCGCCGACCTATATTTTGACCAGTGATAGCTATTTATAAAAGTTTATTTTGTTTATCTTTCACTTTAACATTAGCAGAATAGCAAGCGCATAAAATATTACAATAATAAATTACGACTACAAAGCATAAACACAAATTATATTAGAATAATGAAACTAGCGATGTTCCTACCACTCAATTTCATGCTCCGAAGTTCCGGTCATTTGAAGCGGAGGAAGCTCCGGAGCTGCTGAACTCCGTACTTTAATTAAATGAGCAATTTTAAGCATATTTCAATTTTAAATTTCCGGATTAAAAAATTTGTTTGTTTTTTTTAAAACACCGTCCGGCAAATAATAGGATATTGTAGATGTTTCACTAAACATAAAAGGTAAAAACATTAACAGAAGCCCCAGCGACCAGCATAAAAAAAACAAAAATATTTTATTTTTGGGTATCGGTTAAGCAATAATCGAGTTATAACGTACCAAAATTGTAAAATTTTATTTGTTTTTTTGCATTTCCTGCGGCAAATTTTGTAAAACATCAAGACCAAACGAATGAAAAGCAACTTGTTTTGATTTTAAAAATTAGATTGTTTTTATCGCATTATGAGAAAATGATATAATTATTTCGTACTAAAGGTAAACCCAACGTGGCTGCAGCAGTTGCTCGTTGGATTAAAAACGCTGCAGTGAAAACTATTAAGGCCGGTTCAAACCGGGATGATAGTGGATAGTGGATAACTGTTCACACCGGAATTGCCTCCGATAGTCAGATAGTGGATAGTTGATAGTGGATAACCGTTCACACCGGAGTAAAATAACCTCTGATAGTGGATAGTAGATAGTTGATAGTGGATATTGGATAACCGTTCACACCGGAGTAAAATAATCTCCGATAGTTGATAGTGGATAGTTGATAGTGGATAGTACGTTCACACAGGACGGATAGTAGATAGTTGATAGTGGATAGTTCATAGTGGATAACCGTTCACACCGGAATTGTCTCGGATAGTGGATTACTGTTCCCTTCCTCCGATAGTGGATAGCAGCTGGCGGGCCTCGCCGCCCAAAGCTGGGATAGTTCCATTGCTATGGAGCTGGGGATAACAGTTCAGACTCGGATGGTGTAATGAAGGCGAGTTGCTGCATGCAACAACTTTGTATTGCTGGCAAGCTAAATTAAATTTCTTTTTTTCTTTTTGCGTGTGCGTGAGATTGAGAATGTGCTTTTTTGTTTTTTCTTTTCTGTTTTCGTTTTTTTTTTTGTTGTTTGTGTTTTTTTGTGTTTTCTTGTTGTTTTTTTTCGTTTTCTCTGTTTTTGTTGGGGAAATATGAATACCTAATGTGTGTGTGTGTGTGTGTGTGTGTGTGTGTGTGTGTGTGTGTGTGTGTGTGTGTGTGTGTGTGTGTGTGTGTGTGTGTGTGTGTGTGTGTGTGTGTGTGTGTGTGTGTGTGTGTGTGTGTGTGTGCGTGTGTGCGTGTGTGTGTGTGTGTGTGTGTGTGTGTGTGTGTGTGTGTGTGTGTGTGTGTGTGTGTGTGTGTGTGTGTGTGTGTGTGTCTGTGAGTCTGTGTGTTCCCTAATTCCTCCCTAACCACCCAACGGATTAAGGTGAATGAGGTATCGTTGGAAAGCTTATACCCCAGGGAATGTCATAAGAAGGTTAAAATTTTGAAACAACTTACATGGACATCTTTATACTGGACAACGTGTTTTCACCAAAGGGGGAAATTTTGGAACTTTAAAAAGTTTTTGTCCAGGAATTGGCTTAAACTTATTTAATTTACTTAATTAGTAAGAGTAATTTGCCAATGTAAAGCCAGAATATCATGTTTTTTGGAAAAAATGAACATAGATATCTTTATATTGGACAACGTTTTTTTTACTAAAGAAGGGAATTACCGTGCTCACCAACCACAATTGGGATTGGGCTAAATGAGATATCATTGAAAAGCCTACGGTCCGGAGAATGTCATAAAAGGGTTGAAATTTAGAAAAAATTTGCATGGAAATTGTTAGCCTGGACAACACATTTTCACAAAAAGGGAAATCTATGGATTTTGAAAATCGAAAATTTTTTTGTCTTTGAATTGGCTCGAACTTATTGTAAAGAGTAATTAGCCAATGCAAAACCAAAATGTTGTGTTTTTTTAGTAAGATTAACATGGACATCTTAATGCTGGACAACGTTTTTTCACTAAAAACAGGAACGACCTTCCTCCCCAACCAGAAAGAAAATTGGGCTAAATGAGATATCATTGCAAAGCTTACAGGCTGGGGAATGTCATTAAGGGGTTGAAATTAGAAAAAACATTGCATGCACATCTTTTGGTTGGACAACACATTTTCACAAAATTAGGGCACTATGGACTTTAAAAGTTGAAAAAATTATCTTAAAATTGGCTCAAAATTATTGGTAAAAGTAATTCGCCAATGGGAATCCAGAATATCATGTTTTTTGGAAAAAAATGAACATGGAAATCTTTATACTGGACAACGTTTTTTTTATTAAAGAAAGGAATTACCGTGCTCACGAACCACAAATGGGATTTGGCTAAATGATATATCATTGAAAAGCCTACGGTTCGGAGAATGTCATAAAAGGGTTGAAACTTAGAAAAAAATTGCATGGACATTGTTAGCCTGGACAACACATTTTCACAAAAAAGGGAAACCTATGGATTTTGAAAATCGAAAATTTTTTTGTCTTTGAATTGGCTCGAACTTATTGATAAGAGTAATTAGCCAATGTAAAACCAAAATGTTGTGTTTTTTTAGTAAGATTAACATGGACATCTTAATGCTGGACAACGTTTTTTCACTAAAAAGAGGAACGACCTTCCTCCCCAACCAGAAAGAAAATTGGGCTAAATGAGATATCATTGCAAAGCTTACAGGCTGGGGAATGTCATTAAGGGGTTGAAATTAGAAAAAACATTGCATGAACATCTTTTGGTTGGACAACACATTTTCACAAAATTAGGGCACTATGGACTTTGAAAGTTGAAAAATCTTCGAATTGGTTCAAACTTATTGGTAAGAGTAATTTGCCAATGTAAAGCCAGAACATCATGTTTTTTGAAAAAAATGAACATGAACATCTTTCTGCTGGACAACGTTTTTTTTTACTAAAAAAGGGAATTACCGTGCTCACCAACCACAAATGGGATTGGGCTAAATGAGATATCATTGAAAAGCCTACGGTTCGGAGAATGTCATAAAAGGGTTGAAATTTTCAAAAAACAAATAACAAGGACATCTTTATGCTGGACAACGCATTTTCACCAAAAGGCAGGACCCTTCTCCTCAACCACAAAACGTATTGGGCTAAATGAGGTATCATTGCAAAGTTTACAGTCTGGAGAATGTCATAAATGGGTTAAAATTTTAAAAAAATAACATGGACATCTTTATATTGGACAACATATTTTTACCAAAGATGGAAAAACCTTCCTCCTCAACCACAGAAAAAATTAGGATAAATGAGATATTATGGGAAACCTTATAGTTCAGGGAGCATCATAAGGTGGTTGAAATTAGTAAAAAATTAACACGGACATCTTTATGCTGGACAACATTTTTTCACCAAAAGAGGGAAAGACCCTTCTCCCCGACTAAAATTAGAGTGGGTAATTGAGGTGTCACTGTAAAGCTTACAGTGACGGGAATGGCATACAAGGGTTGAATTTTTAAAAAAAAATATTAGTAAATGAATATAAAAAATGCGGGAAAATTTATTTGTCAGCCGTATGGCTGACACGGGCTACTTGTATATTTAATTAGTATTTAAATACTAAATAAATACTACTTTTTTAGGGGTAAGTATTTATTTAAAAGTATCGATACTTTTTTTAAAAGGTCGGTATTTTATTTGTATTGTATTCAATTTTTTTAAAAGTATCAAATATTTTGGAGTATTCGAATACTAAAATATTTATAAAATACTAATAAAATACTGTTTTTTTGCAAACTTAATAAAACAGGTTCTCTCACTCGAAAAATTAGCACTCAGATCATTTTGTTAATAAAAATATACGACAGAATAAGTCGAAATGATACGTTGGCTGACTGTGCGTTAAAAATTGCAATTATTCCGGAGGTCAGGAGCTGCGGAGCTCCGCCCTTTTTTTGTACTAATTTCATGAATGATTAAGAAGGGATGCAATATATTATTTTGTCAAAATTTTTTTGCAAATTAAATTTTTTCCAAAACTTATTTTAATCAGTAAAAATAGTCCTACAAATAGAAATAGAGTAATTTAAAATGCATTTCAAGCTAAAGCCTCAAATTGCTTATTTAAAGGGGGAGCATTGGAGCTCCGGAGCTTCCTTTGCTCTAAATGGCCGGAGCTCCGGAGCTTTATATTGGAAGGTAGGAACATCACTAATAAGCATTTTAAAAAATTAATTTACGAAGAAAATCAAAAATTTCGTTCAAATCTTTATTATAAAAAATATTATTTACTTATTACAAACAATTTTAGACAAAACCAAAAAAAAATTTTTGTTTCCAAGAATGTTTGCGCTTGTGTACTATTTTGCCAGCGTTTGCAGTTATATGAGAAAAACAAAAAAAGTGGGAAAAATTTTGTCGCGGAATTTTTTCCTCGAGAATAATTCTTATGCGGTGGAAATTTTTTCCCCATAAATTGTTGTTACGGAATTATTTAGCTACAACAAATGAAACATACAATCTATTTTTCTAAAATGATTTGAATAATTAAATAGTCTATTTATTAGTAAAAACAGTTTAATATTAAACTGTTTAACTCCCATAGTTTACCAATTATTTATAAAATTGCTTAATTTGGAACAAAAATGCAATAATTTCAACCCTTTATGACATTCTCCGAACCGTAGGCTTTTAAATGATATCTCATTTAGCCCAATCCCATTTGTGGTTGGTAAGTACGGTAATTCCCTTTTTTAGTAAAAAAACGTTGTCCAGTATAAAGATGTCCATGTTATTTTTTTCCAAAAAACATGATATTCTGGCTTTACATTGGCAAATTACTCTTACCAATAATTTTAGGCCAATTTGAAGATAATTTTTTTCAACTTTCAAAATCCACAGTGTCCTGATTTTGTAAAAATGTGTTGTCCAACCAAAAGATGTCCATGTAATGTTTTTTCTAATTTCAACCCCTTAATGACATTCCCCAGCCTGTAAGCTTGGCAATGATATCTCATTTAGCCCAATTTTTTTCTGGTTGGGGAGCAAGGTCGTTCCTCTTTTTAGTGAAAAAACGTTGTCCAGCATTAAGATGTCCATGTTAATCTTACTAAAAAAACACAACATTTTGGTTTTACATTGGCTAATTACTCTTATCAATAAGTTCGAGCCAATTCAAAGACAAAAAAATTTTCGATTTTCAAAATCCATAGGTTTCCCTTTTTGTGAAAATGTGTTGTCCAGGCTAAAAATGTCCATGCAATTTTTTTCTAAATTTCAACCCTTTTATGACATTCTCCGAACCGTAGGCTTTTCAATGATATCTCATTTAGCCCAATCCCATTTGTGGTTGGTGAGCACGGTAATTCCCTTCTTTAGTAAAAAAAACGTTGTCCAGTATAAAGATGTCCATGTTCATTTTTTCCAAAAAACATGATATTCTGGCTTTACATTGGCAAATTACTCTTACTAATAAGTTTAAGCCAATTCCTGGACAAAAAATTTTTTAAAGTTCCATAATTTCCCTTTGGCGAAAACACGTCCAGTATAAAGATGTCCATGTAAGTTTTTTTAAAATTTCAACCTTCTTACAACATTCCCTGGGTTATAAGCTTTCCAACGATACCTCATTCACCTTAATCCGTTGGGTGGTTAAGGAGGAATTAAGGAACACACAGACTCACAGACTCACAGACACACACACACACACACACACACACACACACACACACACACACACACACACACACACACACACACACACACACACACACACACACACACACACACACACACACACACACACACACACACACACACACACGCACACGCACACTCACACGCACAAATGGGGGACCCTATGGATTTTGGAACTTAAAAAATTTTTTGTCTAGGAATTGGCTTAAACTTATTGCTAAGAGTAATAAGCCAATGTAAAGCCAGGGGCCTATTTCATAAAGACGTTTGTAAATTTTTGTTTTACAAATCTCCGCCTATTTTTTGTAAATTACATGATAGAGGCTATACTACACGGCGAATATTGATCGGTCAGCGAAGATGAAATGACGTGGCTGCGACCAATCAGTGCAGAGCAGTGCGCGGAGATGCTTCTCCTGGATTACAAGTCAAAAAACCTTTATCGTGTATTTTACAAAAAGTAGGCGGAGATTTGTAAAATGAGAATTTACAAAGGTTTTTATAAAACAGGCCCCAGAATTTCATGTTTTTTTGGAAAAATATGAACATAGACATTTTATACTGGACAACGTTTTTTTCACTAAAGGAAGGAATTAACGTGCTCACCAACCACAAATGAGATTGGGCTAAATGAGATAACATTGAAAAGCTTACGATCCGGAGAATGTCATAAAAGGCTTGAAATTAAAAAAAAAAATTGCATGGACATCTTTAGCCTGGACAACACATTTTCGCAAAAAAGGGAAACCTATGGATTTTGAAAATCGAAAATTTTCTTGCCTTTGAATTGGTTCGAACTTATTGATAAGAGTAATTAGCCAATGTAAAACCAAGGTGTTATGTTTTTTTAGTAAGATTAACATGGACATCTTAATGCTGGGACGGCATTTTTTCACTAAAATGAAGAAGTCGACCTTGTTTTTTTACCAGCACAGAATTCATATAGAGAAATAGATGTCATTGTAAAGCTTACAGGCTGGGGAATGTCATTAAGGGGTTGAAATTAAAAAAATTGCATGGACATCTTTAGCCTGGACAACACATTTTCACAAAAACATGGCCCTATGGATTTTGAAAGTTGAAAAAAAAGTATCTTCAAATTGGCTCAAAATTATTGGTAAGACTAATTCGCCAATGTAAAGCCAGAATATCATGTT
>JASAMX010020450.1:0-17460 GCA_030248175.1 Microlaimidae sp. YZB2_3 | reverse complement strand
TCCGCGTGTACGTGCGCGTGCGCGTGCGCGTGTACGTGCGCGTGCGCGTGCGCGTGGGCGTGCGCGTGCGCGTGCTTGTGCGTGCGTGCGCGTGCGTGCGTGCGCGTGCGTGCGTTTGTGCGTTCGTGCGTGCGTACGTGCGCGTGTGTGCGCACGCGTGTGTGTCCTTTGTAGTTTGTAGTTAATTCCTTTAATGTTTTTGAAGATTTGAAATTTTAGGTTGGACACGTAAGAGCAAAAAATTTGGCCAGAGTGTGGGATTATTTCTTAAATTCTGGTTTGTTAATCTATTTATACACTACGCTATTTTTAGTTTTAAAAACACTTTGACTTAAACATACTTTTATTAGATTATTCACTAAATTTTTGATTAAAATAATTTGGTAAAAAATTAATACAACTAAATTATCATTAATTACCTGATGTAGCGCAGAAATCGAGTAACTTACTTTGGCAGGCCATTTTTAACTCAGCGATCTGGTTTCCAAGTTTTACCTAAATACACCAAAGTTAAAATAAAAGTACTTTTTTTGTATTATTATTCTTTCTGTACGAGACTGGTTTACGTTGTATTTTCCGAAGAATTAAAGTGATCTTTAAAATGAAATCCTTCGTCTTCGCGCTTATAGCGAAAAAATCGAGGAATAACGTACGGGAAACGCAATATCTTCGACAAATACTAAAATAATATTAACAATCAAAGGTACTCAAAGTAGAAAATAGCAGCTCACTTTCTTTGAGTGCATATTTTGTAACTTAAACTTTTATAGCCATTTGAGCATTTTTTTAAGACAGAATATTTGAATGAAAAAACGCCATTTTTGGGGGGTAATATTTCCATGAACCACTGGAGATATTTTGATGAAAAATTTTTTGGGCTATTGGGGCAGGGCTAAGGGTTTCACAGAAAAAATCAATAAAGTCGAAGACAAAAAGTTTGACTCCGTACCGCCTTCACGTGTTACAAATTTCAAAGCATCGTTAACATAAATAATAATTATAAACCTAAATTTCTTATAATTTTATTTTAAGCCTCAAAATACTTTGGATTATGTGCGTCAGTTTCTTTTTTGGTTTTTTTTTGTTATGTATGTACGACGTCAGTTTCGAACTTATACATGTAGGGTAACTGGACTTAATTTCGGCCACTTTTTTTAATTTTTTTGATAAGTTTTTTCTGGCTTTTTCATTCAAGCCAAAATTTGGCCTAAAATACAAACAATAGCTATATTTTGTTATTCCAGTTCAAAATTTAAATATTTCTGTCACACTTAAAAATCAGATGAAGGTTTAAACTTTTTTTTTAAAGTGGCCGAAGTTAAGGCGCGTGCCATTTATTTAGGCCACCTACAAAAAACTGGCAGTAACCATTGCTTAAACGAACAATAAAAATTTCTAAAGGTCCCGGGTCGACCCTTCAGTATTGTTCTTGGTACATATAACTTAATTTTTCCCGTTCAATAACTTTAATAGTTATTAGCAAGACTTTAAAGAAATAATTATATCAAAACCCCGACAACATTGTGCAGTTTCCTTGTATGCAAATGGAAAGTTTCATGCTTAATTTTTACTCATCTCACTCCTGAGCTGTCTGGCATACCTTTGTCATAGCAAAGGGTCTATTGGCGATATAGATAAGTTTTTTTTTATTTTAGGCAATGTCTAATGAGACCAATTTTTGACAATTAGATGATTTAGGGTAACTGGACTTAATTTCGGCCACGCCTTAATTTTCCCCCGGCCTACCAATTTAGGGGTTGTTAAAAAAATTGCGCGTTTATTTTTTATAACACAAAAGAACTAGTACAAAAGTAACTGGATTAATGTTGAATAAAGGTTTTTGTAGTTTTTTTTTTTGTTATTCTTTATATTTTTATAAAAAGTGAATTTTTTGTGTTTTCCTATTTTTGTTTTGTGCTTTAAATTGCATTAAATTTAGAAGAAGATATATAACCTTAAAATATCTTCTTTTAGGGGAGCTTTTATTTCCTTTGATATTTTCTTCAAAATCATTTTGCAATGCGTTCAACTAACTGCGCATTTTAAGATTCCGTTAATTTCGGCCATCTGAAAATTTAGGTGAAAGAACCTGCCGTTTTTTGCTGTTTTTAAATATCATTGTACCACCGTATTTATTAAGAATTTTTTTTTGCTCGTTTGACTTTGTTTTGACGTTTTTTCAACCAAAAATAAAGATTGAACAAAAAATACAAATTATTAAAACTTGTTTTTTTAAGGTTTTGATATAATTATTTAAAGTCTTGCTAATAACTATTAAAGTTAACGGGAAAAATTAAGTTATATGTACCAAGAACAATACCTAAGGGTAAATTTGCAACCTTTAGAAATTTTTATTGTTCGTTTAAGCAATAGTTATGGCCAGTTTTTTGTAGGTGGCCGAAATAAATGGCACGCGCCTTAACTTCGGCCACTTTAAAAAAAAAGTTTAAACCTTCATTGATTTTTAAGTGTGACAGAAATATTTAAATTTTGAACTGGAATAACAAATATAGCTATTGTTTGATTTTTAGGCCAAATTTTGGCTTGAATGAAAAAGCCAGAAAAAACTTATTCAAAAAAATTAAAAAAGGTGGCCGAAATTAAGTCAGTTACCCCACATGTATAAGTTCGAATGTCGTACATACATAACAAAAAAAAAAACAAAAAAGAAACTGACGCACATAATCAAAGTATTTTAGCTTAATAAAATTATAAGAAATTTAGGTTTATAATTATTATTTATGTTAACGATGCTTTGAAATTGTACATCTTAAAGGTGCGGTACGGAGTCAAACTTTTTGTCTTCGATTTTTATGATTTTTTTGTGAAACCCTTAGCCCTGCCCCAATAGCCCACAAAAATTTTTTCATCAAAATATCTCCAGTGGTTCAGGAAATATGACCCCCCAAAAATGGTGTTTTTTCATTAATATTCTGTTCTTAAAAAAATGCTCAAATGGCTATAAAAATTTAAGTTACAAAATATGCACTCAAAGAAAGTGGCTGCTATTTTCTACTTTGGTACTTTGATTGTTAAGATTATTGTAGTATTTGTCGAAATATTGCGTTTCCCGTACGTTATTCCTCGATTTTTTCGCTATAAGCGCGAAGCGAAGGATTTCATTTTAAAGAATACTTTTAATTTTTGGTAAATAATACGAAAAACTCAGTTTACAGAAAGAATAATAATACAAAAAAGTACTTTTATTTTAACTTTGGTGATTTAGGTAAAACTTGGAAACCAGATCGCTGGTTAAAAATGGCCTGCCAAATAAGTTACTCGATTTCTGTGCTACATCAGGTAATTAATGATAATTTAGTTGTATTAATTTTTTACAAAATTATTTTAATCAAAATTTAGTGAATAATCTAATAAAAGTATGTTTAAGTCAAAGTGTTTTTAAAACTAAAAGTAGCGTAGTGTATAAATAGATTAACAAACCAGAATTTAAGAAATAATCCCACACTCTGGCCAAATTTTTTGCTCTTACGTGTCCAACCTAAAATTTCAAATCTTCAAAAACATTAAAGGAATTAACTACAAACTACAAAGGACACACACGCGTGCGCACACACGCGCACGTACGCACGCACGAACGCACAAACGCACGCACGCGCACGCGCACGCGCACGTACACGCGCACACGCACACGCACAAACACACACACACACACACACGCACACGCACACGCACACGCACACGCACACACACACACACACACACGCACACGCACACACACACACACACACACACACACACACACACACACACACACACACACACACACACACACACACACACACACACACACACACACACACACACACACACACACACACACACACACACACACACACACACACACACACACACACTTTAATTAGATTTTTCATTTTTGCGAATGTTATACAAGAATTATCAATCTTATCAAAAATCATCAATGTGCGTTGGGTCTCCAGATATTAAAGATATTCCCATAAATATATGCAGGTTTATCTTTTATCTTTTATTAGTTAAAAAATCAAAAAAGGACAAAAAATGCCCTGCTTTGGTCGATATTAAATGATGCTGCTAAGTATTGTAAAGCAAAACTGTCATTTAAACAATCCACAGTAAAAACAAAGCGGTTGTTTTTGGTTGTTTTATGTTACCCTCGTCCGGTCCAGACATACACATTGTAGTGTCACGAATAAAACTTTATGAAAAATGAAATAAATTCATGAAAACAAATAAAAAACAATCAAACACACAGGTGTTATCTTAATTTTATTAAAATATAAATGAAAACACTGGGCAAAAAGCATATCCGCGACAATGTAATTATAATTAAAGAATTAAAACTTAAAATTCATGTTTTTGTTATTCGTTTTTTTCTACTATTCATTAATATTGTTCGCACACGGAAATAGCTAAAATAGTGACTTAATGAAAATTGGTTTCAATGTAATAGATTTTGTATTTAAAAAAACTGTTGTAGCTTTTTAGTCCATACGTAGTTTTGGGGTTTACGACACAACGGTCCCGTGACACGACGGTCCCACCACACGACGGTCCCGAGGGGGTACGACACAACGGTCCCAAGGTGCGACACAACGGTCCCAAGGTGCGACACGACTGTCCCGCGACACGACGGTCCCAAGTACGCAATGCGTTTCCTACAGCTCAAAACAATGTTTCGTTTTCAATGAGAAAATGCGCGTTTTTGACCTGCTATTGCCATCAAGTTTTACCGCAAAGCTTCTAAATTATATTTGAAAAACTAACATGTAATATAAATGTATTTTTAGCAACCTTTTTACGTTTTAAATAAGAAAATACGCATTTTTCTTAAATAAATAGTCAATTGATGATAGGAAAAAATAAAATCTGCATAATATCTTCAGAAAGAAAGAGTATCTTCTGAAGCACTTTTAAATTTCCAACTAAAAAACTTTTTTTCTAAATCTAAGCAAAACCTTAAAATTAAGTTAAAAAACACCAAAAGCTTTTAAAAAAGCCAAAAAAAGCTTTAAAAGTGCAGAATATTTTATTGCTTAAAAACACAATTTCCCAAAGATATTTTGCGGAAGGTCGATGTATATGCAAATTTTATTTAAAACAATTATAACTAAAATGAATAAAATCTATATGACTTAAAATTCGGAACATACAACTGACAGCGGAGAATCGAATGATAATTATGATTTTATGATCTGAAAATTGTGCGGTCAATCATGACGTATGCAAATTTTATTTAAAACAATTATAACTTGGCCGAATAAAATTTATAAGACTTGAAATTCGGAACATAAATACAACTGACAACGGAGAATCGATTGATAATCACGATTTTGTGATCTGAAAAATTGTGCGGTCAATCATGACATATATGCAAATTTCATTTAAAACAATTATAACTTGGCGGAATAAAATCTATATGATTTGAAATTCGGAACATTGATACAACTGACAGCGGAGAATCGATTGATAATCACGATTTTGTGATCTGACAAATTGTGCTGTCGATCATGATTTATATGCAAATTTTACTTAAAACATTTATAACTTGGCCAAAGAAAATTTATATGACTTGAAATTCAGAACATAAAATGATAGAACTTGTAACGGAGAATCAATTGGTAGCGATGTTTTGTTAATTTAACATTTGTGTGGTAAATGGAATTTACAGTTACCAAGCTTATACCGTGGTCCACAGCCAATAACACGTTTCTGAAGTTTGTTGGTCTTTTAATGAACATATATATATAACTGACAGCGGAGAATGGATTGATAATCAGGATTTTTTGATTTGAAATTGCGTGGTCGATCATGACATATATGCAAATTCAAAGATAATCTTAACTGCCGCCGGTTACAAGACAAGACTTGAACTAGTTTTGTTTTAAAAACAAACATGAAATTTTTTTAAAAACACTTTATTTTGCACTAAAAATTACATTCTGCATAATATCTTCGGAAAGAATATATTTGGAAACTGGCTGCCGGATATTATCTTCAGATGAGTAAGTAAGTAAGTAAGTAAGTGAGTAACATCCTAACGCTTTCTTTGATTTTGAATAACTCGGCCGAATCAACTTTATATAAGTAGAAATTTGGAACATACATACAACTGACAACGATTGATAATCACGATTTTGTGATCTGAAAAATTGTGCGGTTAATCATGACGTATGCAAATTTTATTTGAAACAATTATAAATCGGGCAAATAAATTCTATATGACTTGAAATTCGGAACATAGATACATTGTTACAACTGACAACAGAGAATCAATTGATAATCTGACAAATTGTGCGGTCGATTGTGAAATATATACAAATTTTATTTAAAACAACTATAACTCGGCCAAATAAAATCAATATGACTTGAAATTCAGAACATAAATACAACTGACAACGGAAAATCAATTGATAATCAGGATTTTGTGATCTGACAAATTGTGTGGTCGATCATGATGTATATGCAAATTTTATTTAAAACAATTATAATTTGGCTGAATAAAATCCATATAAGTTGAAATTTAGAACAAAATAATTACAATTGACAATGGAGAATCGAATGATAATTACGATTTTGTAATCTGACAAATTGTGCGGTCAATTATGACGTATGCTAATTTTATTTAAAACATTTTATAACTTAGCCAAATAAAATCTGCATGACTTGAAATTCGGAACCCCAACATAGATAGAACTGACAATGGGGAATATATTGATAATCACGATTTTGTGATTTGACAAATTGTGCGGTCGATCATGACGTATATGCAAATTTTATTTAAAACAATTATAACTCGGCCGAAGAAAATTTATATGACTTGAAATTCAAAACATGAAATTCAGAACATAAATAGATAGAACTTGTAACGGAGAATCGATTGGTAGCGATGTCATTTTGATTTGACATTTATGCAGTCGAAGAAAGTGGGATTTACAGTTAACAATCTTATACCGTGAAGCACAGCCAAAAACACGGGTGTTAAGTTTGCTGGACTCTTAACGAACATATATACAACTGACAACGAAGAATCGATTGATAATCACGATTTTGTGATCTGACAAATTGTGCGGTCGATCATGACGTATATGCAAATTTAAAAAATAATTTTAACGGCCGCCGCTTACAAGACAAGACTTGAACTAGTTTTCAGTGAACGATTGGTTAACCGTTGTAAAATTATATACTATTTAACAAAATATAAGTAAATTGAAATATAAATATAGAGAATAAATCCAATTTTAAATTTTAAATCGAAACAAAAATTCAACTTTAAAGAGTCCAACCGAATGAATAAAAATGTATTCCAAATTTAAAATGTATTCAAAATCATTTGTCTATCTTATTCGGTCTAATTTAATTGGTGTGCACGCTTTGTAATTCTGTCAAAATATTGTTTTTCTCAACGCTGGAACAGTTGTATTGCAAACGCATTTTTTGGGAGCATTATTTCGTACCCCCTCTCATTTCTGGGACCGTCGTGTCGTACCTTTTGCCTACCGGGACCGTCGTGTGGCAGGACCGTCGTGTCTCGGGACCGTCGTGTCGCGCTCCCTATTTTGTATGAATAATGATAGTACGTTGCAATTTTTAACCCTTTTTAAATACACCTGATAGTAAATTTCAGTTAATATTATAAAATTTATGTCGTTAAAATGTTCCCACATTTTAAACCAATATTTTAGTTTTTTTATCTATCCGTAAAAAAGAAATAAACAATAAAAATAGAATTAAATAGGCAAATATATTTCATCGAGATGTCAAAAGCAAAAATGTTATGATTGACTTTTGGAATCCA
Organism: Microlaimidae sp. YZB2_3; assembly: GCA_030248175.1. Taxonomy (NCBI): domain Eukaryota; kingdom Metazoa; phylum Nematoda; class Chromadorea; order Desmodorida; family Microlaimidae; species Microlaimidae sp. YZB2_3. The sequence continues at coordinate 9,665 of JASAMX010020450.1, read as the reverse complement.
AGAGGACCTGCGGCAAAAATAGCAGATTTTACGGTAACAGGTATGAGCACATTTAATCTTTTTATTTTACCATTCTTATGCCTCCAAAATTATGACTTACTTATAAATGATATTACAGTTTAAATATGCGTTTGTGTGAAAATGGATATAATAACTTGACTTTTTGTAAAACTAATTTGCAAAGAGTGATAATTGTATTTCCAGGGGGAAGAATATCCCGACCAATTTTTGCCAATGCGACGTTTTGGAGTGCTAATCCTGACTTACTACGCAAAGAAGGGGGATCATGGAATGAAGAGGTAATTTAATCATCCTTATTAAAACCGAAAAATTATATATCAACTAAAACAAGTTCCCCCAATTTAAAGTGAAGTACTTCATATGAGTAGGCTCCAAGTTTAAATATCTTTTTTCACCGACCAATAATTTATGGTGACTGCATCTATAGCAAAAATATTCACCTAATCCAGTACTCTGGGGCGGGTCCACTAAACGCGTGCTGACTAGGTGCTATCTTAGCACGTTGTTTAAAACTCTTGTTAAAGTTTTAATTTCTGGGTTTTTTCTCGAAAAATTTAACAGAACTTTTTATTTTCATGGCACAAACTGATATTTTATTAATTTCATACACATTTGTTGTCTATACAAACTATTTAAGCAATAACCCCTAGTTACGGGTTAGCAAAACTCCAAACTACGGTTTAAGGCTTTATTAAATTTTATTTCAAAGAAATATGCACAAAACTCTTTAAATATTTATTTATCCTATCTAAAAAAAGAGTCCCATACGTTATCTTAGGAAAAAAACCCAGAAATTAAAACATTAACAAGAGTTTTAAACAACGTGCTAAGATAGCACCTAGTCAGCACGCGTTTAGTGGACCCGCCCCTGGTGTTTAGCACAAAAAATCAATAACATTAGCTAAAAAATTAAAAACCATAGGTTTATCCACAAAATTACTCCAAAGCTTTAACCATTTTAAGTTCTAAGATGAACCATTACCAATGTTTCTTTGAATATGACCAGTGGTGTTAAAGGTGCGGTACAAAATCAAACTTTTTGCCTTCGATTTTGATCATTTTCTGTAAAAACTTTACCTCTGTCCTCAATAGCCAGCAGAAATTTTTGGTACAAGTCCCATACGTGAACCAATTATCGATTTAAACGATTGAAAAGTAAAATACATATAAAACATTTTTATACTCCAAATCAGACACGTAGACCTCTGTTATGATGTTATTTTTTTGGATTTAAGTCTTCAGTAAGGAATTATGAGCCCATTTAAGCCAGAAAATAGCCTATTTTTGGTATGTAGAATTTATTTATATTGTCAAGAAAAAATTTGTTAAGCGGGAAAATAAATTAACAATTATATTTTTACAGTGCTAAAAGTCTGAGGAATCTAAAATGTCTAAAAAAAACTCAAAATTTTGATGGTCACATGAATCACCAAAACATGGACAAAAATTTTTTTATTTGGATTTAAACGCTGATTTAAGCTTAGTTTTGCTAATTTTTTTGCTAATCTTAAGCCCAAGCAAAACCTGAAATTCAAGTTAAATTTGTATTTTCACAAATTTTTATTTGATTGTGTTTTTTTGATGAATTCTAATTTTTTTTAAATTGAAATTTAGCCCATTTTTAACTGGTTACCATACAAAATTAGTAAACACTATAGAAAAAAGTTTAACCAATATTTAGAGCCACCAGAATCTGTGAAAACCTGAAAAATATATATTTAATTTGTTTAATAAATAAAATAAATAAATAAATAAAATTTTTTCTTAACAAAAAAATTATACATACCAAAAATAGGCAATTTTCGGGAATAAATGGACTTATAACTTCTTACGGAAAACTCAAATCAAAAAAGTAACCTCATAAATGAGGTCAAAGTGTCTGATTTGGGGTATAAAAGTGTCTTGTATGCTTATTTTATTTTTGAATCGGCCAAATCAATAATTGGTACACGTATGGGACTTGTACCCAATTTTTCGTCAAAATATCTTCAGTGGTTCTTTAAAAATGGATTTTTTGGTGAATATGGATTTGAAAGATTTGTGACTTCCAGAAATATGACATATCACAAAATATCACAAACAATTTGCTGTTTTTAGCTTTTTTGGCTGAAAAATGAGCGATACAGGACTTGAACCTGTAATCTCCAGCCCAAGTCAGTACTTCATTGACTGACGTGCTGCGTTACACCATCGCTCGACAGTGTTACATTACCACTCATATTTATAAGGCGTCATATTTCTGAAACATTAACACAACGGGAGTTGTGACACCTCCCCTCCAAAATTGAAGCGCGCAGCCTTTCTATCTAACAAAACATATAAGGTCCGAGCCACACGTTCACCACTAGTCCATGTCCTGCTCCTTGGAGCTTACCCTAGTTACAACCTGCCGGTCACGGCAAGGCGGACAAGGACACATATGTGGTGTACCAATGGACATGTATCGTTCCCCAAATATAACGTCCAGAAATATGAGGCCGAATAAATCGAGTTTTTGTAAAAAAAGAATGCGAAACAATTTTTTCGATTTTTAGCTTTTTTTGACTGAAAAATGAGCGATACAGGACCTGACCCTGTAATCTCTAGCCTCAGTACTTGATTGACTGGCGCGCTGCGTTACACTCTCTAAAAGTTGTTAATGATTTTATTTGGTGTTTTCATTAAATAATTAAACAAAAAAACCCCACGAATAAAGTTTCATAAAAAATAATCAATTAGATAATGGATTTTCTTTAAAAGAACTGTTACTTTAATGATTTTTAAATACACTTTATTCGTGGGGCCTTTAAACTATTAACAACTTTTAGAAAGCACCATCGCTCGACAATGTTACATTACAAGTCATATTTATAAGGCGTCATATTTCTGAAACATTAACACAACGGGAGTTGTGACAGATTGTTTAATAGATATAAAAATTTAAGTTACAAATAATGCATTCAAAAAAATCTAACTTTTTAGTTTTCTTTGGTGCCAAAAATTCCCAAAAAACGGTCTGGCAAACTTAATCGTCATCGTCATATCTCCTAAACCGCTAAACATATTTTAACGAAACAAATTTTGTGGGCTCTGAGAGCAGAAGTATGGTTCTTTTAAAAAATCATCAAAATCGAGAACAAAAAGTTTGACTCTGGTTTTTAAAAATATAGCTATAGATCTGTATAAAATAGTTATGAATAAAAGTTTTTTAGTGTAGGAAGAGGATACAATTACAGCCACAATTACAGCCAGCGCCAATCATATGTAAGGAAAAAATTGAGAAAAAGCGAGCGACTAGCACATTTTTTTTGTTTCAAATATTGCCGCTTTGTAAGTACGGTGCTACTTGTGCCGCGCTTGTTTCTCACTAATTAGGGCCATTACATGTCTTAAGTGTAACCATCCTTGCAGAAACAAGACCATAATTACCACATTCAAGTCCGAGTGCCCTATATCAACCATAGTGACTATGGTTTATTATTTGCATACGATTTGGTTAAAAAGTACGCTCGCAACTGTCAAAGCACCTTAATTTTTTTGCTGGAAAACCGCGCAAAAACTGATGAACGTACTATTACTAAACTGAACATCATACAGAACGACAAATTAACTGCATGCCAACCATGCTTCTATTCGAGCGTACTATTATTGAAAAGTGCCCCATTTAAAGCCATTGCATGCCCTAAGTGAGTCCACTCTTGCAGAAAAAAGGCCCCAATTGCCACATTCCAGTGCCTTAATTAGAACGTGCGCTAGTTCGGGCAGTTAATGGTCTCAACAAAATATGAAGTCTGTTATATATTTTTTTGATATTAAGTATTTTTTTATTTCAGGACGACATTTACAGATTAGGAGCGCTATTATGGAAAATTAATAAAAAAAGAAGTAATGTTTTAAACAGTTTGAACTCTCTTATTCAAAACATGATCAGTAGGATTCCAGAACACCGATCGTCTATCAGCGAAGTATTACAGATAATACGTATGAAACTACCAGAAACTTATAAAAAACTGTGTACGTTGTAATTGCAAATTATAATTGTTTTATTTGTTTTGTTTTAATATTATAAATTTCGTGCCAAGTGATTGCCGATTGTAGCAAATTTTGATAAAACTAAACCAAAATTTAAAAAAAACCGCTAAATAAATATGAAATAAACCAAAAAATGTTATAAGAATGTGTACATGCATTTCATTGTAAAACGCGGCGAAACAGAAACGTCACAAACTGAATGGAACACCTTAGCGACGGGGATAGAAAACAAAACTGGTAAAAAAATTAAAAACAAAAACAAAAATAAGAAATAAAATAATGGACACCAATCATGGTAAAATTAGTATATCGCAAAATGGTAATGGTAATTAGTAAAATGGTTTAATGGTAGAATTAATATGGTGTTGAAGAAAAATTAAGCAGATAAAAATATACATTTAGGGCAAAATATGAATAAAACTGAAAAAAGTTGCAGTTTTATTTTTCAGCTATTGAGCGAATAGAAGAATGGATGGCAAATTTTAGGTTAGGTTCTCGAAAAAAAAGAAAAATGTGTTCCACATATCGTCAGTATAACGTGCTGAAATGTAGTGGGACATGTTGCAAGCCAAGCCTACGTTCATAATTTGCTATGATTTAAAATACACAAGAAGTTTAATAATGTTAAACTTTGTTTGTTGTAAACTATTTTTATATTTGATGATGTTGTCTTCCAGAATGACAGAAAATGTGTAAACATTAGTTAAACATATCGGAATTTTTAAGCCTATATTTCGCATATTCAAAATTATAAACCTGATTCAAATTTTGAATATCTTTTTATTTCTTTAATATTTCTGAAATCGGATACAAGTTGATTAGTGTTGTAAAAAGTTACCTTTACTTTTACTTACTAATGAATGTAAGGAATTATTTGATTACTTCTACTCGACTTTTGAAGTTTAAATTACTTTTACTTTTACTCTTACTCGACGTTTGAAATTTTAATTACTTTTATTTTTACTCTTACTCGGATATTTCTTGCAAATACTACTTAAATTAATTTAAGTATAATTATAGTAATTTCAGTGAGTAGATTCCTTATGAGCTTGTTGTAATATGAGTGGCAAAAGAAAATTTCTTAAGTTTAACAACTTAAAACGTTAAACGTTAAACCATTTATTTTGACCAAAAACTTATTAAACTGATAATTTATACATAAAATTACCAAAAAACTTTAAAACAGAGCTTTGGAGCTTCAAAAACTTGTGTTTTGTTCCGTTTCAAAAATACTTTTATTATACTTTTACTCTTACTTTTACATAAAAAATAGGTCTTATTTTTACTTTTACTTTACTTGAATAAAATTTTGACCTTTACTTTCGCTTTTACTTTACTTAAATTACTTTTAACTCTTACTTTACTGAAATTAAAACTTTTTCAAATTACTTTTCCTTTACTTAACATAGCCCAAAATCATTACTTTTTACAACACTAAAGATCCAGGAAAGTCAAAGAAAAAAAGTAAAATTGAATCCAAAAACACTTGTTTCGTATTTTATTTTTCCGACATATGGCTAAAACTTTTAAAAGGTTTTTGGGTCTGAAACGGTTTCAGAAATATAATCTAAATGCAATAAAGGTAAATGCAATAAAATTTCAATATTACACTACGTGCAAACATATTAAAAATAATATTTTTGTAATTTATTCAATTCACTTGACAAACTTCGGTAAATGATTTTTTTTTCTGTAGGAACTGTTCCCTGCGCTCTAAATCGGTTTTCCCTCGCTCCGCGAACAGCAAAAACCGAAATCGCGCAGTTTTACAGGTGCTGTAATGAAATACTAATATCTAGAAGCTCACGGAATTTCATTGATAGACTGAAAAATAAATTAGAATGTGTAATCAACAAAAAATAATTGGAACTTTAAAACAAAAAAATGTTGGTAAGACTGGAAACTTATTGCAAGTGACAGGACTAGAAACTTACTGCAGGTAACAGCCCCAACCGCCAAGCACCCAGGTGCAAAACCATATTTTTTATTGTAAAAAAAAGTTTCGAATTTTGATTTTTAAATTGAAACATATATATACTAATAGTTATGTAAAACTAATATATAATATTATTGTTGGAAAAGTTTCGAGAAAAAATTTAAGAAAAATGATTTTTGCCTAAGCAAAACCTAAAAATCAAAAAAAATAAAAAACAAATAAAACAAATAAAATATAAAAATAATTAATATAGAAGAAAAAGAAATTTGTTTCAAGGATATTATAAAGAAAATATTTTTCGGATACCAAAGGTTCTTTGAAATATTATAGGAAGAAAACTTTTATACTTAAAATATGACTAATTTCGGAGCGAAAAGAAAAAACTAAAAAATCAAATAAAAACCGAAATCGAGCCCAAAAATTCTTTAAAATAATCAATATATAACATCTATAATCAACAACCAAAAAGAATTAATCATCACATCGATTTGTTGGGTGATTGTTTATGGCGCTTATTAAAATTTTTTTCTATTATAAAAAAACTATATTTTTTTACAAAAGCTAAGCAAAATCCAAAAATCAAGCAAAATTTTTATCGTGATAAACTTTCATTAAATGACTTATTCAAAAAACTGAGAACCTAAGCCTAAGCAAAACCTAAAAATCAAGCAAAACTTTATGATAGTAAATTTGTATTTAATGATGCTTTTTAAACTGAAAAGTAAAAATATTATTTTTTCCTAAGTCTAAGCAAAACAAAAAAAATCAATAAAAATTTTATTATTGGGGTGGAAACTTGCATTTTTGAAAGTGCGTTTACAAAATCGCATCCAAAAGACGAGTTTTCCGAAGACGAGATGTTTAAAAGACAAGTTTTCCGAAGACGAGATGCAGAAGACGAGATGTTGAAAGACGAGATGTAGAAGACGAAATTTCCGGACACTGGTAGATTTTGGACGGAGTCGGTGGAATTTAGTGTTTGACGATTTTTTTCAGAACGGTGGTTGAGTTGAGTGAAGAACGAAATTCTAAATTACTTCACTCATGGATTACTACGGCTACGGGGTCCATCATGGTCGATGGTCTATGGATGCCGATTACTTTTACTTAAGAAATGGGATTTTTACTTTTACTTTACTTGAATAAAATTCCGACCTTTACTTTTACTTTACTTAAATTAAACAATCAGAAATTACTTTGGTATGATTCCCATACGCGTCCCAAAATTCGATTTGACCGACCCTAATGAAAAATACACTTATAAAACATCTTCATACCATAAAATGGACCCGTAGACTTGTTTTTTGTGGTTATTTTTGAGATTTGAGCTTTTGATTAGAAGTTATAAGCCGATTTATACCGAAAAATAGCCCTATTTTGGCATGTACAATTTATGTTATTAAGATATTTTTTTATTAAGCCGTTAATCAAATTAATATTACTTTTTTCGTATTACCAAGTGTCTGGCGGTTACAAATATACTTTTATTTTTTCATGGTAACAACCAATTTTTTATAATAACCGTTCAAATATCCATAAAATTTTAGTAGTGAAAAAATTCACATTTTTGAAAAACAACTTATTTTAATAAAAATCAATTATATTACAAATTTGTTTGATTTTTGGGTTTTGCTTAGGCTCAGGAACAATAAATCGGTGAAAAACTAAGTTTAAATTAGCGTTTAAAACAAAAAAAATTTTGTTATCCATGTTTTTGGTGGTCCATGTAACTTTTGAATTTTTAATTTTTTTAAATATTTTAAAGTTCTTCAGACTTCTAGCATTGTTAAAACATAGTTTTTTTAATTTAATTTGTGTGTTTACGATTTTTTTTATTAACATCATAAATTGCATATGCTGAAAAAGGTAATTTTTTGGGTATAAATTAGTTCCTAACTCTTTTTGATAAGTCCGAATCTTAAAAATAACCATCAAAACGAAGTCTGCGTGTCTGATTTAGTGTAAAAAGATGTTTTATATGTGTAATTTACTTTAGAATCGGTAAAATCGAATTTTGGGACGCGTATGGGAATCGTACCAATTACTTTTACTCTTATTTTACTTAAATTAAAACTTTTTCAAACGACTTTTGGCAGATTCTGATTTATGGCAAAATCTAAAACTCTATCATGATAAAGTTTAGGTTGATTTTTAGGTCTTGCTTAGGCTTAGGAAACAGCGTTTAAAACGATTTAACTGACTAAAATAGGCGTTTCCGCTTAGTTTAACTGTATTTAAAAAATAATTTTTCAGCGCGCTGAAAAATTAGCGCGCTAAAAATTAGAAACTGCCTTACTTTTACTTTACTCAACATATCGGTGAAAAACTAAGTTTAAATTAACGTTTAAAGCCAAACAATTTTTGTTGTCCACGTTTTTGGTGGTCCATTGTCCATGTGACTTTCGAATTTTCAATTTTTTGAAAATTTTTGAGTTCTTCAGACTTCTAGCATTGTTAGAACATAGTTTTGTTAGAACATTTAATTTATCATCAATTGAATATGATGAAAAAGGTCATTTTTCGAGTATAAATTGGTTCATAACTCTTTTCAATAACCTTAAATCTCAAAAATAACCACCAAAACGAGATCTGCGTGTCCGATGTATTGTACAAAAATGTTTTATAAGCGTATTTAAAGTCTATTCTAGTTATTCAGAGATATCTGACAATAGAATTAAATTACAAGATGATCTGAATAAATAGAATTGCTAAATGGGCTTTCGACTGGCAACTATGTCTGTCTGAAAATAAATGTGAAGTTCTACATATAAATAATAAAAAATATGAAAACCAAACGGATTATTACTTAAATAATAAGAAATTGCCTAAAACTAAATTAGTAAAGGATCTAGGGGTATACATAAATAACAACCTTAAATTTTCAATACATTGTCAGAAAATAGCTGGTAAAGCTTTAAAAACAACTAATTTAATTTTTAGATGTTTTAAATCAAAATCAATTAAAAATTATCTCACTGCCTATAAAAGTTTTGTCCGCCCAGTCTTAGAATATGCCAGTCCTGTTTGGAATCCTTACACGAATAAAGATAAATATATTTTAGAAAAAGTCCAAAGAAAATTTACTAAAAGATTATTTAAAAGATGTAATATGTTTGATAATGGATATAACAATAGATTAAGCATACTCCAATTGAAGACTTTAGAAGAACGTAGAGATAAAATAGATTTAATTGAAACATTCAAAATAATAAATGGTTTGGTAAATTTAAATCCAGATAAATATTTTATGATAAATGAAAATCCAACTAGGGGGCATTCAAAAAAGATCAAAATTAAACATTGTAAGCTAAATTTCAAAAAATACAGTTTCTTTAATAGAGTCACAAATAAATGGAATTTACTAAGTGAGGCACAAGTTTGTGCCAATACATTGTATTAATATAAAAAAATCCTTATAGCAGTGGTAAACCTGTAATAGATTACTAAATGACTAAAAGAAGAGCTTCATAATTTAAAGCCTTTAGTCATTCTTTTCTAGCGAGCCAAGCCTTGTTATGTAATACTTTTTATATATAATATGTAACTTTTTTCTGTCTCGGTGTTTGTTATTGTAACTCAATTGGGTTGCATTAACACTGTATTTTTTGAACACCAAATTAAAAACATTTGTGTTTATTTTTTTATCATGTTTTGATGTACTTTAGAAAATAAATCTTTATCTTTATCTTTACATTAA
>JASAMX010020449.1:0-18368 GCA_030248175.1 Microlaimidae sp. YZB2_3 | reverse complement strand
TTTGCTCTTCGTTCAGTTACGTATTGCTCCCCGTCCCGGAACTCCGGCAGTTGTCTGCGAGCTCAATGAACCTCCTAAAAGTAAGCTTAACATAACGATTGACGCGCTAAATTCTGTAAACATATTTCAAACAAAATGTAGTTATTTCTAAATGTAATTAATTCGGGCCACAGATTCCCGCAACAAAAATATTTTTGATCCCAGACGCCATTTTTTACAGCCTTTTCACTCTTCAGAAATTTTTTTGCTTTTATTTTCTGTTCAATCAATTTAGAGATATTTTCGTTGCCTGAGGCCACAAGGATAAACTGCCGGTTAAGAATCGTATGAAAATTTTGTTTTTTATATGTTTTTTAGATGCATTATGCGGGGGAGTTATTGAATTGATAAGCGAGTGGACAGAAATAAAATCTCCAGGATTTCCTAATCCCGGTTTCGGACTAGACGTCAAATGCAGTTGGGTGATTCGGGTAATTTAAATTAAATTGATTTAAATAAAAACATTATATTTCAAAAAGTCAAGAAAAAATTATTTTACTACGTACTAGTGATGGGCAGTTCCGGGTTCCGGATGTTCCGGGCGAAATTCGGAATTTCGGTTCCGGTTCCTGTTCCGAATTTTCGGAAAATCTCAATTCCGGTTCTGGTTCCGGTTCCGGTGTTCCGAGGGTTTCGCAGTTTAATAGGCAGTTCCGGTTCCGGCTTCCGGATGTTCCGGGCAAATGTTGGAATTCCGGTTCCGGTTCCTGTTCCGGATTTTTGGAAAATCTCAATTCCGGTTCTGGTTCCGGTTCCGGTGTTCCGAGAGTTTCGCAGTTTAATAGGCAGTTCCGGTTCCGGCTTCCGGATGTTCCGGGCAAATTTTGGAATTTCGGTTCCGGTCCCTGTTCCGGATTTTGGGAAAATCTCAATTCCGGTTTTGGTTCCGGTTCCGGTGTTCCGAGAGTTTCGCAGTTTAATAGGCGGTTCTGGTTCCGGCTTCCGGATGTTCCGGGCAAAATTTGGAATTCCACTTCCAGTCCCTGTTCCGTATTTTTGGAAAATCTCAATTCCGGTTCTGGTTCTGGTTCCGGTGTTCCGAGGGTTACGCAGTTCCGCCCATCACTACTACATACTCTCTGTGTAGTTAAAAGGATTAGAGCATATTTTTATTAAATCAGTAGAGGTGATCTGTGCCTCAGGACAGGATGATTATTTCGTTAATACTGAATACCCCCGTTGAGTTCAAGGATTAGTGAAATGCACTTCGATATCAGTGAAGCTGATCCCGTAGGTAAATAAATGCCGAATGTAAAGTCAATCCCATAACGAAAATAATAACAAAAAAAAAAAACTTTATTGGTTTAAAAAAATTTTTCCTTTTCGGCATTTTTAGTACAAAGAATAAAGAGCTCTGAAAAATGTTTATAATTTATTTTTCATTATAGACTCGAGACCCATCAACAAGAGTGATGTTAGATTTTGTGGGGAAACGAGGTTTTTACTGTACAGCCACGTGCAGAGACTACATTGAAATTAAAAATGGGACCGATCTGGCCAATACCGGAATGAGGCGTGTATATATATATGTTTACTATTAATATTATATAGGCACCTTGCACTGGAACTCGGTTTATACATCAAGTATGCAATATACATAAGTGTCACCATAATGGATAATTACCGTATCTCCTGCTTATCTTTCGTAGTATGCAGATCAACCGTTCGAAATTTCGCGCGCTTTCGGTCGGTAGATCTGCATACTACGAAATATAAGTAGGAGATACGGTAATTATCCATTATGGTGACGCTTATGTATATTGCATACTTCATGTATAAACCGAGTTCCAGTGCAAGGTGCCTATTAATAAAAATTAAAATTTATAATACTTATAATAATTAATTAAAATTTATATTAAGCTACCATTTTTGAAAGGAGAGCCATGAAATCGAGTAATATATTTCAATTTTAGACATAATGAAAGTTTTAATTTTTGATTTTTTTAAACTTTTAAATGATATTAAGGTTTTGACTGATGATTGGATGAGCGTTGTCCCCCGTCCGAGCTCCAGAGCGCATCTCAGTTCTATTCCCCCGAAGTTCCGAGCTCCAGAGCGTAGCTTCGTTCTATTTATTTTGGCACTAAGTTTTTTCAATAATTAAAAAGTAATGCCATAAATTGTTCTATCAAAAAAATTCAAGCTTAGAACAAATTTCAAGCTTAAATACCGCTTGAAATTGCTTATTTAAGGAGCGGAGCTCTGGAGCTCCATCTTTTTTAAATGGTCAGACTTCCGGAGCATGAAAATGCAGGGGAGAAACATCACTAGTTGGGACGGGATACATTTCAATTTCAACGGGGGTGTTACCGTTGGCTCTAAATTGTTAAGTTTTGTTTCCTTGGCTCCAACTACTCTACATGTGAATTAGCATTTTTTTGTACTTATAAAGTTCATTTTTGATTTAAAAAAAAATCGGAATCATTTGTAATAACATGTCGTACATATTATAACAACAATTCAATTTAGTAAAAATATTAAAATCTTTTATACAGGATATATTGCGAAAAACCAAGTAAAAGATTTAAAGATTTTAAAGATTTTAAGTACAAGTTAATAATACGATATTAAAATATTTTTCAGGCTTCTTGTGTTTTAGGATATGTTGCGAAAACCAAGCTGTAAAACCCATTTTGTCGGACTCTAATCAAATGATAGTAATATTTCGCGTTAAATATTTCAATGCTTTTGCATTTAAAGCTAGAATTCGCTCACGTAAGTTTGTAAAAGTTTTAATGCGGTTTGTCAAGACAAAATACTGCTATAAGTACAGCAGAAAACTTTTTATTTAACAGCGCCAGTATTAAAGCTGTAGGACAAAAAATTTGGAATAAATATTTAAATAGCGTATTATATTCAAGTAAGATAAACGCAAAGACCAAAATAAACATACAAAAAATATTATGTACAATGTTTATTTATATATTTTATGCTACATAAAAATATAAACTTTGAGAGGTGTCTTATAACCTTATTTTTCGAAAAAAAAAGTAAAAAAAAGTTAAGACAGGTTCATTATAATTAAAACTCAACTTAAACTTTGATTTACATTTCTAAAAAAAGTTTTTTTGTGTAAAAATTAATCGTAAATCGCATTTACAAAAATGTTTGTCATTTTACTTGTAAAAAACTAATGATAATATAATATAGATTTGAATAAATTACTAAAATTTAAATATAGTAATAAATTTAGACTCCGACTTTAAAAAAGAACGAGATGTGATTTATCCAGTACACACTCGATTACCGCCACCGCCTACAATTGTAACAACAGCCGCACCCACAACCACAACAACACTTATTACTACCACAACCAGGGTTGCTACAAGAAGAAAACCTCTGCCATTTACCATTCCAAAAAAAGACATACCGACAACGGAAGCCCCGAGTAAGTGTACAGATTAGGGATTTTTTCCGGAGCTCCTAAGATCCGGAGCGGAGTTTTGCTTCTTGGAGCTCCAAAGACCCTTAAGAGCTCCGGAGCAGAATTAGCAGCTCCGGAGTAAAGCTTTGCTTTTAGTGTGTCCGCAGCAACCATCGGAGCTCCGGAGCAGAGCTCTGCTTTTATTAATGGAGGAACAAACCAAGGAACTCCAGAACTTCGCCTTAATTTTGTACTAATTTCTTAAATAATTAAAAAGTATTTTATTTAATTTTTTCAAAACACAAAAGAATAATAAATTACTAAAAAGACTATTCTGTTAAAAATTTAGTAAAAAGGTATTTTTTCAAAACCTGTTAAAACAATAAATGGGGACCTAAATATGGTGATAAAGAAGCTTAAAACATAATTCAAGTTTAAAATTGCTTTTTAAATTTCGGAGCTTAGTGGATTATTTAAAGTTTTAGTTTGTTGTATAATTAACGTTTATTATGTTGTTTTCCCGTGAAACTTGTCTAAACTTTTTGAAATAGCACCTTATTTAAAAACTAAATTTTCCTCGTTTTTTTAAAAGTTTTTTAAAATCCGTTCACTAACAAATCGGATTGCTGCTGAAAACCCTTCTGACAATTTGGAAATTTTAACGAAATTGCCCGACAGTTTGTTGCAAATCTCTACGAGATATTCAATAAATACAAACAAACTATGGTTGAATTATATCTGGCTGATGCTGAAAATTAGAAAGCAGACATGAGGGGACTAATTAAAATTGTGCGGTAATCACGTTTAAAAAAACAAATAAGAACGCAGAATATTTTTTTTAATTCTACCTTTTCATAAAATATACAAAAATTAAACAAATTTAGCCCTTAAAAAATATGCATTTAGGTTACAAATTAGGTAATTTTATAAATAATTGTTAAAATACAGTTTTTAATTTTTGTTATTAATCCACTTTAGTGAAAAAATTTGAATATTTTTGTTGTTAAATAGTCGATTCAATACTGTAAATATCGCGGCCAGCTAGATTTTATTTGCCTATAATAAATTACAGAACAAAACAACTATGAACTTAAATAATCACCTTAGGCTTAGGCTTACAAATACCAAGAATTTTAAAAAATCAAAAAACTATGGTTGAATTATATCTGGATGACGTCGAAAATTAGAATGCAGACATGAGGGGACCAATTAAAATTGTGCGGTAATTACATTTTTTTAAAAACAAATTTTAAAAAAAAACGCAGAATTTTTTTTAAATTCCACCTTTTTACAAAATCTACAAAAATTAACCAACTTTAGCCCTTAAAAAAATTGCATTTGGGTAGTTGATTCAATACTGCAATTATCGAGATCAGCTAGATTTTATTTGCCTATAGATATGAGAAAAAGTATTTGTAGAAATATTTAACTGTGAAAACAAAACTAAAATTTAAGCGAATTTATATTCAGCAACCGACAATCTTGTTGAAAATTGGTCGCAGTGGAGTCTATGGACCGAGTGTTCCAGAACTTGTGGCGCTTGCGGGGTGAGAGTCCGCACCAGAACTTGTCTACGGCCGCCTTGCAGGTGAAAAATCGCCCAAGGTTTATAATTGAATACAGGCATATTTAGAAATCAAAGTGAAAAAAATTTTTTTTTTATTTCTGGCAAACGGTGTTCATTTTATAATATCAGGCTTAAAAGAAGGTACTCACTTAACCCGTTCTCTTGAAGGTTTTTTCCCCGTTACATCCGTGAAATTTCCGTACGACAAAGGTAAACCTTATCTCACGTGGTGGTGTTTTTGTATGACCAATGTAGTACGTACATAAACCTTACCGCGGTAAACTCTGCGCATGCTCTAGGTCTCACTAAGGTCATACATAATTTTTTTGGGTAGGATTCCCATACGCGTCCCAAAATTCGATTTGACCGACCCTCAAGTAAAATAAATTATAAAACATCTTCATACCCTAAATTGAACCCGTAGACTTTATTTTTGTGGTTATTTTTGAGATTTAAGGTTTTCATTAGAAGTTATAAGCCGATTTATACCCAAAAATTGCCCTATTTTGGCATGTACAATTTATGTTATTAAGAAATTTTTTTTATTAAGCGTTTAATCAAATTAAAAATTTTTTTTCGTATTGCCAAATGTCTGGCAGTTACAAATATACTTTTATTTTTTTATGGTAACAACCAATTTTTTTATAAAAACCGTTCAAATACCCATCAAATTTTAGCTGTGTAAAAATTCACATTTTTGAGAAACAACTTATTTTAATAAAAATCAATTATATTACAAATTTGTTTGCATTTTAGGTTTTGCTTAGGCTTAGGAACAATAAATCGGAAAAAAACCAAGTTTAAATTAGCGTTTAAAGCCAAAAAAATTCTGATGTCCATGTTTTTTGGTGGTCCATGTAACTTTTGAATTTTTAATTTTTTTGAAAATTTTTAAGTTCTTTAGACTTCTAGCATTGTTAAAACATAGTTTTTAATTTAATTTATGTGTTTACAATTTTTTTTTATTAACATCATAAATTGCATATGCTAAAAAAGGGTACCGGTCTTTAGAGCCATAAGTAGGGAACTTGGAGCCGCCGGAAAAAATTTTTATCTTTTTTAGGCTTTACTTAGGCTTAGAACTAGGTTTTAGCGATGTTTATTTTTGGCTCCAAGTTCCCTCGGCTCCATCGACCCTAAACCTAAAAAAGGTCATTTTTTGGGTATAAATTAGTTCATAACTCTTTTCGGTAAGGCCAAATCTTAAAAATAACCATCAAAACGAAGTCTGCATGTCCGATTTAGTGCACAAAGTTGTTTTATATGTGTATTTTACCTAAGAATAGGTCAAATTGAATTTTGGGACGCGTATGGGAATTGTACCATTTTTTTGTGCGTGATTAATTTGTGCCCAGTGAGCGAGAAAATTGAAATGGGTAAAACTATCGGGGCTGTGGCTCAGTGGTAGATCTTACGTCTTGCATACTGGGGTCGGTCCACTAAACGTGTGCGTGCTATGTTAGCACGTTGTTTAAAACTCTCGGTAATTTTTAATTTCTGGGTTTTTTGCTCAAGAAACTTTATTAAACTCTTTGTCTGCATGGCATAAATGGATATTTTATAATTTTATGGATATTTGTTATAAATACAAGCTAATAAGGCAATAACCCCTAGTTAAGAATTAGAAAAACCCATAACTAGGGTTTAAGGCTTTATTAGCTTTTATTTAAAACCAATAAGCATAAAATTGTGTAAATATTAATTTATCCCATTTAAAAAAAGAGTCCCATAACATATCTTGAGAAAAAACACGAAAATTAAAAATTATTAAGAGTTTTAAACAAAGTGCTAACTTAGTACCTAATCAGCACACGTTTAGTGGACCGGTCCCTGATGGTCCCTGAATTGAGTCCCCACTGAGACACACTGCATTGTGATAATATTGTTTCTTAATATTGTTATATGTAGTATTTGGTTGCGCAATTAGTGCTGAGCAACATCGGCCTTGCGTATCCTGCTTTATGCGAAATAAATATGCAAATTTTCGCGAGATGAAATATCCTACGTAATAAATTTGTTACAGAATTCTGTAATGTCACATTACAGAATTTGTTCACATGATACTACTGTATCATGTGAACAAATTCAGGAGATTGCTACCCCATAGATTTAACCATTTCTATATGCTCGCTCACTGGGCACTAATCATGCATCAAATTTTTGTATGACCTAATTACGACCTAGGTCATACGAAGGTTTCACGGTTGTAACCGAGGAAAAGGCAATCGCAGAAACTGGTCAAGAAAAAATAGTGTTTCAAAAAATAACCGTTTTCCTGTTTCCGATTTGATTTTACGGTTTATTGCTGCTTGACGATTTTCATAGATTATACTTTATTTCAGTTGTATTAACAAACTATTTTCAAATTATTTAAATGATACATCTAGTATTTATTGATGCGGTAGGGGATCTAGATCCCGCTGCTGGCTCCCCCGCGTGCTGTTGCGCGCGCTGCGAAGACGAGTGCGGCTGGGTAGGGCGAGATTGTGTTCTTGTGGCGTTGCTGGTGCTGCGCGGCTGGGCAAAAACAGCGGGAGGGCGGGGAAGAAAAAGGCCGAATTTAAGTCAGTTACCCTAGTTGTTTATTTTTCAGCGGGGACAGTAGACAGCTGAGGAGGTGTGGTTTTAAGCCTTGTTACGATGATCCAGTGTGTAATCAAATCGTTTCTTTTACAAAAGATTGCGGTGACTTGTGTGTACGGTAAGTTTACTATTTCCTTTTTTACACATGCGCGTTATTTTCGTTCGGAAATCATACGTTTTTATGAGTTTAACAGTTGAAAAAGTTTTTTCAGTAAGCTAGTAATATTTATTGTAGCTTATCGGAGTTGTACTAATTAAACTAGCAATGCTCTCTAGAATAAAAGTACGAAAGATGTGGCCAAAATTACGCAAAAAATTGAGTGTGTTGTATAAGTCATAAACTTTTAGCCTGTATCCATCTCAGTATTTTATAGTAATGGTTTTTTATAAAGATAAATATCAAATAAGTTCGCCGTAGGAGGGCTTTAGTATTATCCGTCCAATAAGCGAAAAGCTGAACTTCCAAGATTAAATCGCCGTTATTCTCACACAATGAGTCAAAATTGTCATAAAATACTCGTAACTCTGACTCCTTTAATCTGTTAACAGACAAATAATCTGAACAAAATGAGTCAGAGTAACGTGGATTTTAAACTGATTGTGACTCTTTGTGTCAGAGTAACGAGGAAATATGCGGTTATTACTTTTTCTTGTGTCGGGGAACCAATAACATTATTTCGTCCTGTAACAATGCAAACCTTAAAATTTCTTGTTAAATCACGCGTTTTATTACATCACAAATCAATTTGAAACACTTAATTTACTGTATTTTTTAGGACAACCAAAGTCTGAATATACCAATTTAAACCTCATAAAAAGTTCAACATATACATAAAAGATTTTTTCCAAAGCAGCGTTAGGAAAAGCCTAAAATTTTGTTATGATCATGGCCGTAACCAGGATTTGAATTGAGGGGGGATTTTTTGGAAAAGTGTTTAGACGTGCCCGCGAGGTCTGGGGGGCGGGAGTCCCCCAGAAATGGGGTGTCTGGGGTTTGAGAGCCGCCCAGCGGAGTCAAGGGGCAGAGCCCCTTGTCAGGGGGCAGAATGCCTCCCCGGGGTCGGAAGTTTTTTTTAATTTTAAGCTCTAAAAATGCACCGGAAACCTAAATGTAAGTACAGAATCCTGATTTATTTTCTAATTTGTTTTAATAAATACAACAATAAAAGTTATAATTAAAGAGTTTTAAGGCTTTAATATCATTTTAAATCTTAAAAAAATCTTTACTTCCTGTTTTTTAATACTGCCGCTCTTATGCAAATATTTTTAAACACAATAAAAATAAAAGTATTTTTAAACTTACTGCACTGCACTAATGTTTTGAATTATGAATATTTTCTATTGTTGTACATATAGGTTTGATGATCTTAAATCACTCTTATTTTATGTATTTTACAGACCTGGTGCACTGCCCCCCCTGGGGTTTTATTGGGGGGGGGACAATTCCAAAACGGTGGGGGGCACGAGGGGCAACTTTTTTGAAACGGAGGGGCAATTAAACGGGGGGAGGGCAAGCAGGGGAGAAAGAAAGAAAAAGAGAAAAAAGGAGTAAAAAAGAGAAAAAAAGAAGGAAAAAAGAAAAAAGGAAATGAGGTAAAAATAGGTCTAAAATGGCTTAAAATGCTTAAATTTAAATAGGCTAAAAACTGCAAAAATTTCGCGATGATGGCGTCATAATAGGTTAAAAATGTCGTCATATTTTTTGGGTTCTTTTTTCATTTTTCCGCGGGGGAGGAGCAATAAAACGTGGGGTGGCAAATCCTCTAATAAAGCGGGGGGGGCATTTTTAGACCGTGCACAGGTCGGATTTTAGATAGCGTAAGTACATTGCAGAGTCATTATGAGAAAAAAGTTTTTTCCTAATTTTTTAAAAAACCAAAGGGGGACCTTACAAAATTTTTTGCCTTCCCAGAATTTGAAGGGGGGATCAATCCCCTCAATCCCTCCCCCTGGCTACGGACTTGATGATAATATATATTTTTTACTGTATTACGCTAAAATACTAGAAAAATGCCGAATATACTTAATAGGCTGTTAAAATTTCAACGAACACTTTAAGAGTTGCCTTAAAAGTTGTAAATTATTTTCGTTAAAATTCCTGATGACGATCTGTTTTATATGATCGAAACGTTGGAATAAACGTGTTTTATGAGATTTTGCCTTTACACCCTGTCTTAAGCAAACATTTCTTTAGGCTGTTAAAAGTTTCCAATCGCTGTGAATCTCCGCTGTGTTGTCCCCCGTTTAAGGCGATCAACTACCAGTGCAGTCTGGGCAGTTCCAACCCATGGAGTTCTTGGAGCGCATGGAGTGAGTGCCGCGGCCCTCCCTGCGGTGGTTGCGCCGTCCAGTCCCGCTATCATGTATGCAATGGCGGAGATTGCTCGTAAGTATATCGATTTTTAGCTCCTCTCACTTCGATTTACATATTGAAAAGCATATAGCCACAAATCACGAATAATACCCATTTGAGGGTATTTAAAATTCTAACCTGACTTTGAGGTCCCTTATATATTGTCTTGAATGTCGCTTGAGGGTGATATTACACCCATCCAATTGAATATAGAATTGTATTAAGAATTCTGACGAGATTGTATTGTCAATTGTAACAACGCCTGGAATGTATGACGAACAATTTATTTATTTATTTATTTATTTTACCACAACTATTTTGAATATATAAAAAAAGAAAATTGCCATTTTAAAGTTATGCATGGTAGAAGTACAATTAATTACAAAATTGATGGATTGGGCAGGTAAAGGTGAGAACACGCTTAAGTTACCGCCCTACAAACATCAAAATACAAATACAGTAATAAAAGCAATCAAATTACAATAAAAATTAGAACTATTTATTTATGAGTCAAATCGAAATTTAACAGTGTTTATCTAAAAGTCTCAGCTACATAATAATATTATATTTTGTTATAAGTACACCATCTTGTGTACGTGGCTGCCTAGCGCAATTACAATATCAAATATGCAATTGAGGTATATTTTTCTTAAGGGTAGTCATCAGTTAAGTTAGATAAAAATAATTGAAGTGCGTTTTCCAGCAATAAGAATTAAAAAAAACATGCATGATTAGTGTATATCACGCATTCTTTTATTAAAAAACATCTTTTATCGCAATTTCAAGAGGCTCCAAAGTGTGGTTTTACTGTTCAGCAGACCGAAAAGGTTAATTGTTTTTGTGAAACTGCAAACTTGCTTTGAATAGAATATTATATGCATATTTTTTTCCAACACCTAATAAAGCAAGTAGAAAAGGATTATATTATGCAAAGTTTTGTTCAAAGACCACTATATATATGTTATAGTGGCCTATAGTGTTATATGAGTTATATTTATTGCAAAATTTTGTGCAACTGTAATGCGTTTGTAGTCATCAGTTAAGTTAGATAAAAATAATTGAAGTGCGTTTTCCAGCAATAAGAATTAAAAAAACATGCATGATTAGTGTATATCACGCATTCTTTTATTAAAAAACATCTTTTATCGCAATTTCAAGAGGCTCTAAAGTGTGGTTTTACTGTTACGCAGACCGAAAAGGTTAATTGTTTTTGTGAAACTGCAAACTTGCTTTGAATAGAATATTATATGCATATTTTTTTCCAACACCTAATAAAGCAAGTAGAAAAGGATTATATTATGCAAAGTTTTGTTCAAAGACCACTATATATATGTTATAGTGGCCTATAGTGTTATATGAGTTATATTTATTGCAAAATTTTGTGCAACTGTAATGCGTTTATCAATTCGCTTTTAACGTTTAAATAACGGAAAGAATGAATCGTCATTAGTTTGGCAAAATATACCACAAATTGTTTAAAATACATGCCACTGTGGCTTATTTTAAACTTCCAATAGTACCCTACTAACTACGAAATAATTCACACTCACGTGTATTTTATAATGAAAGTGGCTCATTTTGCCGTAATAACGACGTAATTGTCTTTTAAACTTCAGGGGTCCGGAAAGCGAGTACAAGAGGTGCAATACAAAAGCCTGCGTCAACTGTGTCGGATCCAATTGCCCGTGTTG
Organism: Microlaimidae sp. YZB2_3; assembly: GCA_030248175.1. Lineage (NCBI taxonomy): Eukaryota > Metazoa > Nematoda > Chromadorea > Desmodorida > Microlaimidae > Microlaimidae sp. YZB2_3. The sequence goes on along the minus strand of JASAMX010020449.1, from coordinate 6,771 downwards.
TATTCCACTAAGAGAAATCAATGGACACTGCGTACCCTGAATTATATTGCAAATTAAAGAATAGTGATACATTGTTTTATGACAAATTGGCGATTTGCAGGAATGGATGAATTCCACGTAAAAAATAATTTGCATACGGTTTGGTTTAAAAATGTTTTTGCAATCTCAAAGCACATTAGCTTTTTGTTGGAAAACCGCGCAAAAACTGCTGAACGTACTATTAAGGCTGGTTCAAACTTATGTAAAAACGTCCTTTGGGCAAAGTCCAAAGGACAAACACAGCGTATAAACGTATGTAAAAACGTCCTTTGGACTTATTATAAAAAGAAACACAGTCGATAAAATATTTATTGAATACATTATTCTACGTGACGTTTCGATTGTATCGCACAATCATCATCAGACGAACTAAACTACAAACAAAATTAAATTTTTTAAATCCAATATATAATTATACTTACGGAATAAATGCAAATAGGATAAAATAAAGGAATATATGAATACTAAAAATATTAAGACAAAGCGAAAGATCTATATAACTTGATAAACATACAATTTTCACAATGAAATTTTTTAAAGGTAAAAAAAAATATACAATATAAAATTAAAATATTTATAAAATATGGAATAAAATAATACAAGAACTATTTTTAAAATATGTGTTAAACCCGATGGATAAATTTTTAAAAAGTAGACTTAAAGATACAGTATTATTGAATAATGATAAAAGAAAATGTTTATAGTGAATAAAACTAGATTTTGACCGGAAAAAAAAATTTTTTTATATTATAATTTAAACAAAAAATTTTATTTATTTAAAGCTTAAAAAAACTTTTTTAAGTAAGAATTTTAAACGGAAAAATTATTTTGTATAAACAATCTATAGTAATAAAAATAATAAAACCTAACACACGCAAAATATATGACCTACAGTATAGCAATGATAAAAAGAAATGAAACAGACAAACCATTAAAATATTAAACACAAAACTGATAAATAATCGTAGCAACTAATTAATAAGACACATTTTATAATTTGAACAGAAAAAAGGAGGTAAAATTTGAAAAAACGCCGAAAAAAAAAGCAGGTTGGTAAGACAAAGAAGTACTGTAAAATTGCGCGCGCGTATAAAAAGGTAACTGGGAAAAAGAAGAATTGTTGTAAAACAAGAGGAATTAAGTAAGAAGTAAAAACAAATATATTTAAAAAAGTTTTAAAGGAAAAGAAGAAATATTTTTGTTAAGGGAGGGTTTATTCTGCTCAATAACAATACTTTCTTTAATTAAAAGCTCAAAATCACTGTTACCTCTACAAACAACAGAAAAATCATCAATACTAGCCTTGTAGCCACAATTAAGAACATGATCTAAAATAGCCTATTCTCGGTGTACAATAGGTTTTCCGGTAAGAGCTGTAATTCCCAAATATTACGACACTCTGGTATGTAGATGACGGGAGGTTTTACCCGTGTAGCTGGTACCATTGCAGTTACCGCACTTAAAATTATAAACCACACCAGAGATCAGACGTTTGGGAATTTTATCTTTTATTCGAAAACACTGACCGACACGATTTTTAGAGCAAAAGACTATTTTACAATCTACCTGAGGAAGAGATTTTAATAAATGCCTAACCTTAGTACGAATTTGTAAATACAATACTCCTAAATAAGGTAAAATTAAAACGACCGGACAAGAAGGTACAGAAAAAGAAGGTACTATAAACGTCTTCTTTTATACATTTTTCAATAATACTGTTTCTTTAAGTCTACTTTTTAAAAATTTTATCCATCGGGTTTAACACATATTTTAAAATTAGTTCTTGTATTATTTTATTTCATATTTTATAAATATTTTAATTTTATATTGTATATATTTTTTTACCTTTAAAAAATTTTATTTTGAAAATTGTATGTTTATCAAGTTATATAGATCTTTCGCTTTGTCTTAATATTTTTAGTATTCATATATTCCTTTATTTTATCCTATTTGCATTTATTCCGTAAGTATAATTATATATTGGATTTAAAAAATTTAATTTTGTTTGTATTTTAGTTCGTCTGATGATGATTGTGCGATACAATCGAAAAGTCACGTAGAATAATGTATTCAATAAATATTTTATCGACTTGTTTCTTTTTATAATAAGATGTCGGTTTCCATCTAACCAAAAATTCCTTTTGGACTTTGTCCAAAGGACGTTTTTACATAGGTATGAACCAGCCTTTACTCAACTAAACATCATACGAAAAAAACATTCACCGGCGTGCCAACCATGCTTATGCGAAATATTTTTATGTAGGATTCATCCATTTGGGTTGCATCCATTAAAAAGCCAATATAAAAAACTTTTGAAGCTAAAACCCTTAATAAGTAGAAATGCAAATTTTAGGGTTAAAAAAACGGCAGTGAATTACAATAGGCGTTTTCTTTTTGGTTCAAAGTATATTTGGTTGAATTTTCTAGTTTTTGATCCTTTTCAACTTAGGCTTTTAAATGCAAAATTTAAATAATCAAAACTGAATACATTGATTTGACAACGCAATATTTTTGACGGATCCTAAAGGCTGGTTGATCATACTTATGTAAAAACGTCTTTTGGACAAAGTCCAAAGGACGTTTTTACATAGGTTTATACTGTCTGTCCTTTGGACTTTGTCTAAAGAACGTTTTTACATAAGTATGAACCAGCCTTAATTCTGTTTACGTTATATTAGTCACAGCTATGGCAACAGATAAACATATAACAATATAATGGTAAGGCTAGTTAAGGCCGCATTTTGAAATATTTTTTTACCATTTACCTACTTGTTTCATCACTAATTTTTATGTCACCAAACTAATACTTGCCTTTTAAACCAATTTACCAGCTTTTTTGTTATTTGCATTCTTTTTTTGTGTTTTTTTTTATTTTAAAAGAAAATTTTCACTACTTTTTAATTATGGCCTAATTGTTGTCAGACCTAATTGGTTTTTATGGCTTAATACTCTGATAAAAATGCTATGCTATCCACATCTATTTGCCTTCGTAACGAAGTTTTCTGATTCCTAGTTTTTTGTTAACTGAGTTCATAAATTTAACTGTATGTCTGTGTTGCAAATATTTCTTATTTTATTATTTAAAAAATAGATTGGTTAGTGTGTAACGATGTTTGAATTGCATTTTTAAAGTTTGCTTTCAATTTAAAATATATGTTTGACACTAAATTTATTTCTGCACCAATGTTTTTGTGCAATATTTATGGTATTTGTGCGTTGTTTTGTTTTAAATTTATATGAAATAAAATGAATACTAAAGTTTTAAACACATAAATTAAATTTTGTAGATGTAATAATATTTTAATTTTATTAATCTATTTCAGTTTTACAAATCCAAATAATCCGCTAAAGTAGTGCTAAAGCCACTATTCAAAAAAACTGGTACTAATCAAATAAAAGACAGCGTTTCATCAAATTTCGAACAGGATTTCGAATCCGTTTGTAATACGCCAGCTAAGAAACGTCAGAAACTTATTTAGGGCTTTTATTTAAAAAAGTGCACACGATTTTAAATATAAAAATTTAACAACTCAATTTACCGGATCTTTTACTTTGAGTGTTTACTATATATAAATCAAAAATTCCTCTCGATCTCTTAATATTGTTAAAAAATTCATTGTATTGTTGCTATTTTCGTAATTTTTTTAAAACCCGTTTTTTTGAAATGAGATCGCGGCAATTAAATTCATAAAAAAGATAGAACTTACAAATTGCAGTTTTTGTTAAAAGATTTTTTTTGTTTTTCATTTCATAAACCTTGTTTTTTTAGAAAATTACAGTCAAATCTGCGTTTTAAATGAACAATCTTAGTCTTCCCGCCTATTTGTAATAAAATCCTTTTGAAAACTTAAAGTTCATGGTTTTATTTTCATTTCTTTTTTCTGTCATTCTGTAACAAAAACAAACTTATGTGTAAAGTGCGAACCTCAAAAAATAAACTTTTTTAACTGCAACTTCGTGCATGATAAGCAAATTAACTTAACATGTAATTTAATATTTAATATAAAATATATGCTTTAATATAATTTTCTTTTAAGGTTACATTTATATAGTCTTTATTATTTTCCTGCATCTAAACCCTAGTATAGCCTATTTTTGATTTCAAGATAATAATTGTTTTTTTCCATTAGAAGACCAATTTTAATACCAAAAATAAATTTTTGACTCACTGTGAGCTCGTTTTTTGGTTAACTACATACCAATAATCAAATTGATTGATTGATTGAAAAAACTGTTACCTATCGATTTTGTTTTTGGTACGTATGCATAAAATGCAATGTTAATTATTGATTTATGTATGTCTCTGTCTTAAACACAATATACGTATTCTAACAAATCCGATTTTCTAATGTGCTTGTCGTAAATTTTATAAAAGTCTTAATTTAAAATTTTTTAATAAATTTTAAATAATAAAAAATGATAACTTTCATTCAACAATCATGTTTTTTGTTAATTCATTAAACAATTAATACAAAAAGTAAAAAGAGTTTTTTATCTTTCACAAATATCAATCAAAAGTAGTTTTAATCCAAAGTTTTAATGAATTTATGAACAAGTTTCAACTGGAATTTGCTTATGCTTTTCGTAAAACTTTTTTGCAGTGATCACTTGTAGTTTTAAACTTTTTATAATGTGTATATTAAAATTATAAAATGACCAATCAGCAATTTTTGTCCAAAAAACAAATAGACTCACATTATGTTCTTGTTAATTGTGGTGCACGGGTTACAGAGTAAATGGAAAAAGCCCAAAACCTCTGCATTTCATTCTTTTCCCGTCCAACATTTGTTTCTCCATACATTATACATGCTTATTCTTTGCGGTACGAGGTCTTTAGAGCCACAAGCAGGGAACTTGGAGACATCGGAAATTTTTGGGAGCTTGGGACCACAAACAATGGAAACTTGAATTCCCTAAGAAAAATTTGGTTGTCTTAGATTTAGGCTTCGCTGAGGCTTAAATAAACGTTTTAGCAATTTTTACTTTCGACTCCAAGCTCCCAACTTAAGGTTCTAACTTCTTCACTTACGGCTCGAAGTTCAATTTTGGCTTCAAGTTCTACCCCCGAGTTCCTTCGTCTCCATGGACCCTAAATTTTCTATACTCTCATAAACTCAATCAACCAACCAAAAAAAATTAAGCTGAGCATATTTCAATGAAAAAGAATGGTTGATTTAAAAAAAGCTGTATTAACGTAAAGATTTCAATATTAGTCATATCCTCCTTACTCTGACACAAAGAGTCAAAATCAGTATAAAATCAACGTGACTCTGACTCATTTTGTGTATATTAATTGTGTGTTAGAATATAAAAAAAGTCACAGTTACGAGTATTTTACGAGGATTCTGATTCATTGTGTTGGAGTAACGACGACACGCTCTTATAACTTTCGACTAAATGAACGTTTCTTTTGGCACAATATTCTAACTTTGTTTCCTGTAAAGATCAGTTTTATACAAACTATATAAACCTTTTGCATTGGAATGTTTTATTAAACATAAAGTATAGTACTTTGAGATTTAATCCGCAGTTATAGGTTCCTTGTATTATTTCCTCTATTTTTTGTATATTATGACTGAAATTATATATTTGACTGACTTATTAAGTTTCCAGCAATTAAAATTGTGCAATTATGACGTGTTTTTTAAAGCTTATTGCAACGCACAATTTTTTTAAAAATTCCTAAAATTATAAACGATGGAGCCGAGAGAGTTTCGAGCCTTATATAAAGAACTTGGGAGCTTTTAAGGAAAAATTGGTTTGGACTTAAATTTGAACTTCGCTCAAGCTTAGGTAAAGCTTTTAGCAATTTTTAATTTCGGCCCCATACTACTGTACAACTTATAGCCCCAAGTTCAAAGTAGTCCAAAAACAATTACAGGTTACACATAGAGTTTTTCTGTTTAATTATTTTTTTTATAATAACTCAAAACGGCCTGTCTAGATTACTCAGACACTAGTGATAATGACACTTCTGTTTCGTTTTCTGCTGTCCGCAGTCTTCCTTTGCAAGGAAGTCCATGCACCCTTTCCGGTTAGGGATCAAAACGGACAGGCGGTACAATGTGATCCTCAGAATCCCTGTCCATTCGGTAGTACGTGTATGTACAGTTTAAACCTGAGTGGAATGGGAAAACTCTGCTATCGTGGTACAAAAAACCAGAGTTTATACAGTTTCACTGAAGAATATTTAGGATAAAAATATCGCTCTGCTGAGCATTGTTAGTGTGATTATTTGCCCATTTTTGATGTTATTTTTGTTCTTGTACTTGAATTTATAGATTCTTGTTCGTTTAAATGCATAACCTGCCTTTTAGGACTAACTATACGCTGATTTTTTGCGCATTTTAACTATTCAATGAAAGTTCTTCGCGCAGCCAAAAATACCTGGGTCTATTGTAAATATTTTAGATAATCATATCTCCGCAAAAAAATGAAAAATTTGGCGTATATTTTATTTTATTTTTATTTATTTTGTCAAACGACAGGAACATACAGAAGCAAGTAAATAACCGCACTGAAATTGCATGCACCCAAAAAAAAAGAAAAAAAAGAAAGCCAAATAGAATTGTATTATACACCAAAATAAGCCATACCAAATCAATCATTTTAAACCACAAAGAATTCATGACTTCCTGAAATCAAAAATGACCGACCTGAATTTGTTGAATTTAGAAGCCATAGAGATAATATAGAAATTTTTTAACAATTAATTCTAAAAATAGCAATAAG
>JASAMX010020447.1:0-11263 GCA_030248175.1 Microlaimidae sp. YZB2_3 | reverse complement strand
AAATAAACATTCAAAAAAAAAAAACAAAAAAAAACTACAGGTTCTTCCAGAAAGGCTTAAGTTTTTTTCGTTTCAAATTAATGCAAGATTTTGTAACAATTTTTTCAGCTTAACCTGAAGAAGACACATCAATAATAATCATAATGTCTTGATAAAGCAAAGCAAAAAACAAAATTAAGCATATATAAGAATATTTTGTTTTTTCAATTTCATAAAACTGTAGCTTTAATTATTTTTAATTTCATGTTTATTATAGAAAAATTCTTTAACTATCTTTATTGACATAACAAAGTTAAATTCTAATTTAAACATAATTAAAAAAATGTTGCGGAAGTCAAACAGCATTATAGCTATAAACCTAAAAATTATTTTTATTTTTTTTAAATCAGAAATATAATTAATTTTATTTTAAAATCCATTTGCTCTACTTAAAAATAAACTGAACTACGAACGCACGAAACTAAGAATCAGCGGAAACAAGTCTTTAAAAACATTTTTAATTTATACAGTAAACTAAAAAAAAGGTTATAATATAAAATCAACTTTTATGCAGAAAAAGAAGGAACAAGTAAAAAAAACTGAAAAATACTATAAGAATAGTCCTTAAATACAATGCTTCTTTGATTTTAGAGGGCATCAATTAGTTCATTTTAGTGTGTTTTGAACGGAATAATTCCTGACTTTGCCGACTTTACAACCATAAATTTGACACTAAAACTTAAAAATTTACATCGTATAGTTATGGCCTTTAGAAATGCAATAGGCTCATAATTCGCATAATTTGTCGTTATATTTTTTACTCTTAATTTCACATTTTTTGGGCGCTGATTCGTGTGGTCAGGGGTCATTCGTCCAGCGTTAAACTGCTCCACAAATCGTGTTTTGTATTTGTTCCTGCTTTAATGCGTCCAAAAATTTTAAAAAAGTGGGGTGATGTGCTCCAATCTAAAATATTATTAAACTAGAAAATAATATATTAATCTAAAGACTTCTTGCTTAATGTTTTTCAAATTTTTTTCCATATCACGGATATTTACCTTTGTTTGTCATAAAAATTCCATCCAAAACCACGCTTTTTAAAATAACGTGTTGCAAAAACTCAAACTCCCCAGCAAAAGTTTTTAAAATAATTTAAACCAGAGAGTTTAGCCTGTGCACACGTTTTTCGATGCTTCCAGTTCAGTTTTAAAGATTTAATTTGCACTTTTGTTTTCCTTTAATTATAAATTCTTAGAAAAAATTGTGTTTTTTTTTCTGTATTTGGGGAAAATAAAAAAATCTAGTTTATTAAAAATAGCGTATTGAATAGGTAGCGCATTGGGCAGGGAGGAATTGTCCCGGGAGCGATTTGTCACTAATGAAGTAGGTTTGATAAGATTTGCGTTTATAAAAACTCCCGGGAGCGAATTGTCCAAGGAGCGAATTGTCCCTAATGAAGTTGGTTTGATAAAATTTGCGTTTATAAAAACTCCCGGGAGCGAATTGTCCAAGGAGCGAATTGTCCCTTATGAAGTTGGTTTGATAAGATTTGCGTTTATAAAAACTTCTGGAAACGAAATGTCCCGGGAGCAATTTGTCCAGGGAGCGAATAGTCCAGGGAGCGAATTGTCCAGGAGCGAATTGTCCCGGGAGCGAATTGTCCGGGAGCGAATTGTCCCTGAAGCGAATTGTCCGGGAGCGAATTGGCAGGAAGGAATTGTCCACAATTCCAAAAAAAAACACCTTTATGAAATCTCACAAATCCACTGGTAGGGTTTATTTTGCCCAAGCCGGTGTGAGAAGTTTACACTTGACCTTCTTGGTGGAGGAGTTGGACCGCGATTTGTAAAATTGTAAAACGTCCATTTTAGACCATTGTCAATGGAATATACAGCCACCACGCATAAAACAGAGTAAAACACTCCTAATTCAATCTTCTGCATTTAAAATCTTCAAGTAATTTATCAAATCTATAAATAATTCAACCTAATTATTTAAAATATTACACATTACTAGTCATGAGCGGAACTAAAGAACACCCGCAACACCAGAGCCGGAAACACAACCGGAATTGAGATTTTAGGAACCGAAACCGGAATTCCGAATTTTGCCCGGAACCCGGAACCGGAACTGCCCATCACTACGCATTAAGCTGGTTCATACTTATGTAAAAACGTCCTTTGGACAAAGTCCAAGGATGTTTTTACAAAGGTTTATACGCTGTGTTAGTCCTTTGGACTTTGTCCAAAGGACGTTGTTACTTAAGTATAAACCAGGCTTTACAATACCAACATTTATACTAAAAAGTTACTTTTACTTTTACTTAAACTAAAAGCAAACCAAACGTGTTGGTGCAATTGTGTACTAAATCAAAACTAGGAATTATGTAATAACCAATCAAAATAAAGCTATTTACCAGGGTTTATAATCACCAATTTATAACAACCATGACTTTTAATTATCTGTTTTTTACAAATACTAGTAAACGTAAACATTTATTTCGGTATCACATGGCGCCATTTTTTATTCACTGAAAACTACACCAGCTACGTTGCGGTTGCTTATAATAAAAGTAGTAATTGTTAAAGTAAAAATCGCCTTATATTAAATCTAAATTTTTCAAGATTTTTCAGACATAGATCTGAATATTTGGTTTTAAATAGACATTAATAATATTAATATTATCTTTGTACCGTTGCGGTGGCGTGTGACTCAATTAACACCGTCGTATTAATATTTTTTAACACATGCAAAAATTTATCCACACCGTTGGTGTTTTTCTGAAAGTTTAAAAAAAAAATATTATTTATTTGCTTGTTTTAAAGAGACTTGTTTCAGTCTTTTCTGGCATTAAGTTTTTAGACTTATTGTAGCTTATTGTTGATTTTTTTGTGAAAAACATTACCCCTTCCACCAACCCCCAATAGCCCACAAAATTTTTTTTATTAAAATATCTCCAGTAGTTAAGGAAATACGAACCCCCCCTCCACAAAAAATTTCGTTTTTTTCAATAATTGTTAAAGTTGTTAAGAATGCTTTATTAAATTTATTTTAATGAAAAAAATAGTGGAAATGGCACGTATTCTCTGTTTTTTTTTAGCGATACTGGAAAAATTTGACAAAAAATTTTTTGTTTGCGGTCTTATAACTTTTGAACGCGCCGCGATCAATATGCAAATATCTCGCGTTAAGGTCCTTGTACTTTTGGCTACCTACTGAAAAAAATTTTTTTCAAAAATTTTAGGGGGTTAGCCCCAAAATTGCCGAAATTTACGGTCGATTTTTTACGGCCAAATTTCTAACTTTTTACCATATGGGGCTTTACGTCTGAAAATTTTTTTGCAAATTGCCCATACTTTCCTGAGCTTAAAATTATATAATTTGTTAGGGGTAACCTACCTGGGTCGGGTACCCCATAAGGTTAAAGGGGGTCAATTTCAAGATTTTTGCTAAAAATCTTTGTATGGGGGACACATTATGCATATTTTGGCATCATGCTCAAAAACTGTTAGAGCCACAGGCCTGAGACCGGGGGGATTTATGCGGAAATTTTATTCCTACATTTCAGTGATAGTCTTAAAAAATCTTGATGCCCTAAGGCACTGCAATGGCTGACCCCTAAAAATAAAACGTTTGACACAGCCCTTTTACATAGGCGAGTAATATATCATTTTAAAGCTCTTGGCGTGTTGATTTCCAAAATTTAAAAAAAATTGCTCTAAATGGTTGGGTACCCACAATAAAACCCCTTTGTACCCCCAAAATTAGTAAGGGGTGATTTTTTTGTTTTTATTATTTATAAGCCGTGTTTATATTCGTTTGAAAGCTCTATGCGTGCTGATTTACAAAATATTATTTTTAGACTAAAATTTTTTATAGTTGCCTGGTTACATATACCCCCAAATGCCCCCAAATTTGAAAATTGGTAATTTTGTCACTTTTTCATTTTAAGTGACATGTTTATACTTATATGAAAGCTCTCGACGCACTAATTTTAAAAATATATAGTTTTTTTTTAATTTTCTTCAGTGGTTACTCATTTTTGTACCCATCAATGTACCCCCTAAAATTCTTAAAAGGTGATTTCATTATAATACCGTCATGTTTATACTCATATCAAAGCTTTTTGCTATCAACACGCTGATCCCGAAAATATAAATTTCAACTCGATTCACCCAATGGTTACCATTTTTACAACCAAAATGTACCCCCAAAAATTTTTAGAGGGTCTTTTTTATATATTTATTGTAATACCGTTTTGTTTGTACTCATATAAAAGCTTTAGACACGCTGATCTCAAAAATATAAATTTCAACTCGATTCACCCAATGGTTACCTTTTTTTACAACCCATAATGTACCCCCAAAAATTTTTAGGTTGAATATTGTGTGGGATTATTGTGATTACCTGTTTAACTCATATTTAACTCATATTTATTAACTTTTGTATGAATCTAAAATACTTGTGGGTAAATATATCCTACCTGATCTGGACCTGAGAATTATATAAAATCCATGCACAAGGATAAAACAAAGAACATTTTTGCAAGAAACCGGGAAAAAAGTACTGCAGTAAAATAACAAAAAAACTAATAATTGGACCCAAAGTTTAGATATATTTGTGAACCCTAATACATCAGCACAATTATAAAATAAAGCGGGTGAAAAATACAAAACGTTTTTAAATAAGCAATACGTCAGCAAAACATAAGTTAACTTAGCAAAGAACTATCTTTTAGAAACGATTTCTTGAATTTTATATTATATAACCTGTCCATCCGTCTCATAAAGTACTGTTTAACATAAGGAACTGGCAAAAAACCAGTAAAATTTGGAAATAGTTAATTATTAAAGCTGTAACAAAGTATTTTAAGCGTTATTTAAATTTAAGTTCTACTAAGACTTTCATATAATTATATATTTAGTTAAAAAATGAACTACTTAACTACCTACTTAATTACTTACTACTTAAATACCTAGTTCAAAAATTTCAAGTAGTTAACTACCTACTCACTACCTAGTTGTAATTTGATTTAACTACTTAACTACCTACTTATAATTTCAAAGTAGTTAACTACCTACTTAACTACCTACTTTGATTTTTGGCTAACTATTACAACACTACTTTAACCTCTCGGGGTACCCGACCCAGGTAGGTTACCCTTAACAAATTATATATTTTTGAGCTCAGGAAAGTATGGGCAATCTGCAAAAAAATTTTCAGACGTAAAATCCCATATGGTAAAAAGTTAGAAATTTGGCCGAAAAAAATCGACAGTAAATTTCGGCAATTTCGGGGCTAACCCCCCAAAACTTTTGAAAAAACTTTTTTTCAGGAGGTAGCCAAAAGTACAAGGACCTTAACGCGAGATATTTGCATATTGATCGCGGCGCGTTCAAAAGTTATAAAACCGCAAACAAAAAATTTTTTGTCAAATTTTTTCCAGTATCGCTAAAAAAAACAGAGAATAGTGTTCTGTTTTCTTCCCTGACGATATTTTTTCAAATTTAAATGTATTGCCGAAATCGAGATTAAATTTGCTCAGCAAACTTTTCACTTAGTTGTTTTTAGCGAGAAAATGGTGATTTTTTTACAGTATACGCAATATTTCTAGAAGCATCGCACAAATCTTAACAATCAAGGTATCAATTTAAAGTAAAAAGTAGCCGCTTTGTTTGAGTGCATATAAATTTTTTTAACCAAATCTCTCAAGTACAAAAATTTCGAAAAAACCCCTATTTTGGAGGGGTTATATCTTCTGAATTACTGCATATATTTTAATAAAAAAGACTTATTCTGGGCTATTTGGGGGCAAGGGAAAGATGTTTATAAAAAGTCATCACAACCAAAGACAAAAAAATTGACTGTGTACATACTGTACACCTTTAAATAAAATATTGCTTTACTTTACTTTACTTACTTTACTTTACTTACTTTACTTAAATTAAAATTTTTGAAGTTTACTAATAAAAATCAATACTTTTTGCAACACTAATTTTTAATAACATACCAACATCTATCGTATACCAATTCAACAACTCTATACAAACTATAGTAAAATTGGCAGAAAATCAAATTTTATTTTTATGGTTGAATAAAAACAGCAAAAATAAAAAGGTTAAAATAAATATAATAATAATTGTACTTTTAGCTTATCATTTTTATTCACTGATTGTAGACTTTGACAAATTATTTGTAGACATATTAGCGTTTTAATAAAAAAAACTTTTAGCAATTTTTAACGCATTTTTCGTGAAACGAAAAGGAAGCGCAAAACCATTCGGCAAACATGACAGGTATTTTATAAAAAATTTTGTGCACATGACAGGTATTTTATAAAAAATTTTGTGCGTCTGTTTTGCTAAATAAATTTTGTCGAAACTATCAGCAATAAAATAATGAAATTGTACTTTTTTAACTTTGAAATAAAATTTGCATAAGATAGTTATATAAAATATAAAATTTTATCAATAAGACATATAATCAATATTTTTTCATATACCAACCAAGATTGCCGACCAATTTTGCGCTTTATACGTTCACCAAAAATGGGGAAAATCGCAAGTTTCTGCCACTAAAACACTAATAGTATCACAGATACTTTGTTAAAATCCACAATCAGAGTGTCAAAATAAAACTAAAAACTTATTGTGTTTTAGTTGTAATAACAAAAGTACTATGTGTAGTTAAAGATATATTATTTAATTACAGCATACCCTAAGGAAATCCTATTTTGGCCATATTGAAACTGTCATATCTCACCTCTTGAACCATAAAAAATATTTCAACGAAAACAAATTACAATGCTTTGATAAAGAAGGTAATACTTTTACAAAAAATCATCAAAATGGAAGACGAATGTTACTCTCTACCGCGCACCATTAATTACAAAGTATATTTAATTTATTCAGTTTTAAAAATATTTACACTACAAATTTTATGCTTTAATTTTAAGAGTTTTTTACACCAAAAAATTCAAATCGTTTATGATAAAATAATATCTAATAAAATTATTATAGTTTTCTTGTTTAATATCTCTGTAATGAACCCATGGGGAATAATAAAGAAATATTATCAGTTGTTTACTCATAATTTGACTCACCAACGCACCTTTAAACCAAGTGATCGCAACTGTGGTATTGAAAAATACTCTTCTAGAAAGCTAATATTTCTGTTTTGATATTAAGCTGAGTAAACAGTTTTATTTGGACGGTCATTCATTTAGTGTTATTCATTTGACGGAAATTTTAAACAACATCACAACACATAGTTAAATCTTGTGATATAGTCCAAATATATATGTTCCAAAGTCCAAATATTTAACATTATTTAAAACATCGTAATTTTTTCTATTTTCAAGTTTAATTGTCGAATTTGCACTCATATAAAAGATCTTGACGTCACACACGGACTTAAAAACTATAGCCTTTTAAAATTTTTATTTAGTAGTCACTATTTTGTACCCATAAACAGACCTCCTAAAATTTTTAGGGGGTTACATGATGGGTTTATTTAACCCGATTCGCTAAATACTATTACCATTTTCACACCTCACACACAATATACAAGATAAGTTTTTATTCGGTGATTTTTTAAGTTTTTTAATACCTACGTGTTCATTATAATAAAATAAAAGCAACACAACACACTGATGTCAACAATATTAATTTCATTCCGATTGAATCAAAATTATTATCTATTTTTGCAAAAATATTCACAAACATTTCAAGGGGTGCATTGTGGAGAACGCAATTGGGTAACCAGTGTTAAAATTAGGTTAAAACTGAAAAAATCAGTATGTTGAAGCTTTCAAATGAGTGTAATAACCAGACGGGATAAAAATAGACAAAAATACAGCTTTTAATTATGGTGTTATTTAAAGAGTATATAACCGGGTAACCATTATTAACCTAAATCGACCTAAGTCATATAAGGAATAATTAGCATACAACAGGATAAAATTTGCGATACATCCTTTGGACTTTTTAGTTAAGTAGAATCTTTGTACACTTGCTGTTGTATGTATGATTGTTTTGTTTTGTTTTTTTTTTGGTAAAAACCATTGAACTCAAATTCCAAAGGATGTATTGCAAATTTATTCACGTTATATTCAAATTAATCCTTATGTGACTTTGGTTGATTAATATTTAAAAAACAAATAGGGCTTTTATTTGAATATAAAAACGGCTTAGAATAAATAAAAATAAGAAACATCCCCTGCTAAATTTGGGGTTTAAAAAAGTCTGTCAGTATTTTGTTTAGCAGGTTGTTTAGAGCAAATATTTTATACTTTTGAACCAGTACATCGGGAGCTTTTAAGTGGTATATTACTCGTCTATGGAGGACACCTGTGTCAAAAGTTGAAATTTTAGGAGGTTTTCAATTCTATGACATTGAGCACGGAAAATTTTTCGCAACCGTCACCAAAAGATCGGGAATCACTAACGCCAATCCTCTCGTATGTCTTAGCTCGAACTTTATGGAGCACCGTCCAAAATAATTGAGTTGTATACCTTGATACAAACGTAAAGTAATCCAAATTCCGTTACATTTATTAGATTAATAAAAAGTAAAAGTAAGTTTTTGCTACACTATAGATGAGATGTTCAATCGACAGACATATGTATGTAAACAGGAATACATCTATATTAAAATCGACAATATAAGATGTGTTTTTTTTTAATTTCTGTACCTTAAAAATGTAATACGCTAGAATTTAAAGGATCCCTAAATAACAGGTATAGTACTATTGGTGTTTTCCGGCTGTTTCGTTTTGTTGGAATGAATATAAAAAGATGAAACAAATGGAGATTGTCACGCTCATTGGAAATCATTTTTTTTCTAGGCGCTGATTGACTGAAAATAATTTCACAGATTCATAATTCGGAGGAAATCTTTAATTATGAACAATTTCCGTTCGAATGGAAAGGTTTTGATTATCTTTAGAGTTGGAATTAGCCACAGCAATTACAATAAAACATTAATATTAACAATAATTGGAGTTTTTCGCCTAAACTTTAGAATAACTTTTATTATACTTTTACTTTTATTTTAAAAAAATAAGGTTTACTACTACTTTTACTCTACTTAGATAAACTTTTGATCGTTATTTTTTACTTTTACTTTACTTAAATTAAAAATCGCAAATTACTTTAACTCTTATTATACTTGAATTTAAATTTTCCCAATTACCTTTAGTTTTACGTAAAATGTTTAAAAATTAATATTTTTTTCCAACATTAGGACTATTACTAAACTTCGCTGGTTTTTGAAAGCATGATATCCAAAATCGGAAAATATGTGAAAAAATATGTGTGTTTTGTTGTAGTGCTATATTATTTTTGCGTTCTGGGATTTTGAAAGCTCTGTAAAATATTATAATATTTAGTTTTTTGGGCTCGAGTTTTGAACACAATGAATTTGCAAAAATCTTATCTTGATCCATACGTAGTGATCGACCGGGGCAGAATTTTTGCTGATGCCGGGGCCGGGGTAGAGAAATTTGGATTTGCCGGGGCCAGGGCCGGGGCCGGGGTAGAAAATTTTGCCCCGGCCGAGGCCTGGGCTGGGGCAGGCAAAAAATTTCACAGAATTTGTAATTTTGGTCATTTTTTTTCAAATTAAAACCAAAGTTTTTACTGTTAATTATTTGGTTAAGTAACTAATAGTCACATTTTGAAATTTAAGCCTTTTGTGAGTAAAAGAAATTTTTTTTTATTACACAAAATTTTTTTTTTCTAAGCAGAACAAAATTTTTATTTGTTAAAACTCACATCTGCTTTTTCATTTCAATTTTTTTAAACCTAAATTATTATTTTATTTACATAATATATGTACATTTTCACATAATTATTAGCAGTATATTTTTGTTTAAAGCAATATTATACTTAATCGCAAACCATTTATGTTACTTTTCAAAAATGCTTTACAAATAGAACAAACCATTTATGTTAGTTTTAAAGAATGCCTTAAAAATAGAGGAGGAGTTAAAGTACTTACAAGGAGTATGTTTTGATCAGTAAATCAAAACGTGGTAAAGAAACCAAAATCAAAACTGAGTACAAGTAACGAAAATATTTCACAATAACAAAATCTCTTCATATTAAAATATTTTTAATTAAATAAATAATATTAAACCTAATTAGCGAAATTTAACCGTAAAAGTTAAGAATACTAGTCTTGAATGTTATTTTAAAGAAGAACTTTTACTCGATTTCATTTACACACCACTATTCAAGATTTTTTAGTTTAAACATATAAAAAGGGTTAAAAGGCACCTTTTTATTTTAAAATATAAGAGAATTTTTAAAATTTTATTGTCAATTTTTGTAAATTAAAAAAACACTCTTTTTAAGTTGTAAAAAGTAAAATATTATATTGCGAGTACATGAAACTACTTGCTTTCTAGCTGTTTCAAGCTGATTGTTTTAATGATTTTAATCAAATTATTTAATTTTAGCCAAAAATTATAAAATTGACGTCAGGTAAACTTTTTCAATGTAATTATTTTCGTGATTTTGCACTACTTTTTATAATTTTTCGAAATTTATCAAAAACATAATATAACCTAAGAAAATTTTTGATTATACACTAGGTTTTTGAATAAAATTATGCAAGAAAAAAATGCAACATTTCAAACGTACGCGACTTTCTGTGCATATACCACTACTGCAAAACGCTAACACTGTTAAAAATTGGTGCACCCAAAAATAGCAAAGAATGGCGGGTTTTCAGTATTAAACTCGCACAAGAGTGCTAGTTCCAAGCAAAATATTTTATTTAAAAATTAGTATTATTTTTATTCAGCATTATGCGAAAACTTTTTTTCAAATTAAATATAAACAGTTCATTAAGGTCTCTCCGGACAGTTTTCTTAAGTATGGAAAATCGCCATTTTTGGCATACCAGATCTCGTGAAATACAGTAATATTTTACTGAAAAATTTATATGAGTGTTAGAAAGGCAGAAATATCACGATTATAAAGTGAACATTCATTATATTATTGTAAGTAATTAAAATAATTGATATTAAAAATCAAATTGCAATGAAATTTTTTTAAAACCCTTAAAAATATTGACTACACACTATTTATTTAAAAAAATACTTCCAATAGAGAGACACAGTTACTTTCTTTCACGTACGTAAAAATTAAACTGAATATTGTTGTATTTATGGTTTTATAAAGAATTTTCCGTGAAAAATGGGGGTTAATTTTTTCAAAATTTCGTTAAAACTTCGATTTAATTTAATTTGGTAAAATTTAAAGCTCCAGATAGTATATTT